>JAHLJT010009363.1:0-23421 GCA_031308135.1 Acheta domesticus | reverse complement strand
TTAGGCAAGCTGGATAAAAACCTGACCCAGTCGGAGATCATTGATTCAAATGATGAAGTACAATACTAATTACAGGAATATGAAGAATTTTGCGTTGTAATTATAAATATCAGTATTGTATGTATTATCTCTTCTATTATGTTTTAAAAATGAAAGATTCTACAACGGAGGGTCCTTTTATAAAATCACGTGTTTCCTCTGACAAAACATCCACCATCTAATATTTCATACAAAACCTTACTGTATATGACCCACATTAAGATGGCAAATCCCTCGGTAGTTACGGCAGTTATTTCTCTGAACTTTCTGTAAGAGTGGTGTAACGTTTGCCGTTCTCCAGTCTTCAGGTCCTGAGTTCATTCGCTAACAAATATTTAGCAAGTGCAAAAATGTCATCATTAAGTATTTGCCTTCATGCTCAATAAGCACTGCTTTAATTTCGTTTGTATAAGTAGCTTTCCAATTTTTTCATATTTACGTTTTTTTGTAAAAATGTCAAAGGACATTCCGTGAGAGTAATCATTCAGTCAAACATTCCGTGAGAGTAATAGTTTTGTACTGCAGTAATGATCGCTCTTGTAGGCTTCGTTATACTCATAAATGATGATCATACCGATTACGTGGGTGAATTGTTTTCTGTTTTCATGGTAGAAAATATGGTGAATTTTGTATTCTATTTGACATTCTCGTGGAGAAGTGTCTATTAGGAGAATGATGACATATGTTTCACAATAAGAAGAAACAAAATCAATATGTAATAGCGTTCGCGTGTGATACAAAACACTTTCAATATGGAACACCTTCGATTTTTCGACAGGTAGTTCGTTCAAGCGATATTTGGCACAGCACGATCAATTTAGAAAGGTACATATCCATTTATAAGGTCCTCAACCTGTTGTATTAGGTCGGATTGTGATGAACATCTATTATGTACACGGGATATGTGACTTTTATCTGAAGCTATTATGTGACTAAATTTGTCCCGACCAGAAATTAGTGGTTCTTCAACACGGCACAGATATCATTTTATTATTTATAATGGCTATATAAACTGATAATTCTTCACAGGCTGGAAAACGTGGTGAAATTTGAATTCTATCTGATTGTTTTCTTGGAGATGAGTCTACTACAGGAATGATATGTTTGAGTATAAGAAACACAATCAATATTTAATTTACAAACGTTCGCGCGCCTAGTTCCTTGAACTCCCTTGCCTTTTTTTTGAACTGACTGCTTTGGATCATGCAGGCATGGTTGAAATGCAATTCATCAGGGGGAACAACATTACGCTGGATCCGATTTTACTCCCCAGGGTTGTTAGCCCTGGGGATATGCAAGATGAATGATAATAATAGTGAGGGGTGAAAGGACGACACACACACACACACACATACATACACAAATACTCCCATGCCCGAGGCGGGACTCGAACCCGCTACCCTGCGTTCCAGGGTCGTTACGACACACTTGCCCTAGCGATCTCGGCCACAGAGCCGGCCTTTCCTTTCGATATAGAACACTTGCAATTTTTTTCGACGAGGAGTTCGTCTTAATGTTACTTTTGCAAGGTCAATTTAGAAAGGTACGTTTTAATTTAGTCATCAGCGTGATGTATTAGTTCGGATTATGATCAATTGCATCTGTCGCCTATATGAATAAATGTGTCTGAATCTCCTTTATTACAGCATAGTGTTCCATACATCAATATTTTAGACTGAGATTTAAATTGTTAACAATTACATAACTTATTTCACGTTTCTGGACTCATTGTGGCCGCATCATTAAGTATATTATATGTTATTTCATACTCATATAATAAAAGTGAATTTAACGACATTTATCCTCATTGACCAAAAGGAGTGTGTAAATAGATACGAAATATTTACAGACTATTCTTCAGCATTTGACGCAGTGTCCTTGCAAAGTTTGGTAAAGATTAATACAACATAAGTCGAAAATAAATAATTTAAATGTCATGCTGATAGATGCACCACGATTATTATTCTCACCTGTCGCTGAGACAGGTTCCTAGTTTATTCTGCCAGAGGGCAGCAGCGGTGCGATAGAACCACAGTATATGCTTAGCGAGGTGGCCGCGGAGAACGTAACAAGAGTACAGCTGCGTTTTTGATGGAATTTATACATTTTTTGCGGATTACTACCAAAGGTAGTCATGCAGTGAATATAATTCGTGGCCTTTCTTCTCTTTACTTTGAATAGTCTATACAAAGTTATACTTCTAAAACGTAAAAAATTTATTTTCGTCTGAAGGCATAATGTACCTCTTTATTGACTAAGTGCACACCATCTAGTCCATCAAGTGTTGCTGTCATCAACAAGATACCCCCGTTTTTAACGTATGTGTGAAATAATTATGGATGACGAAGACATGGATGGGTCGTTCGTGCAGACCATTCTGTGGAAACCGAAGAGAGAATGAAAATACTGTATTAATGAACTTCCTGACAAGACCTCCAAAACATCTTATCCCTAAGATAGCTCAGAAGGACGGTATGCGGGTGTAGAGCTATTCGTTCCTTGTTCATAAAATGCACACACATATTACACACAATTCATTTATTCTTGTCCACATGAAAAAGTTAGAAGCTTAAAATACACAATACACAGTCGTTTGATGAATAGGTTACTGTTGTACTCTTTCACGGTTACTGGAACTATGTGGAACACGAATTTCTCGCACTTAATTCCGCGGATGAATGCGTTACAACTTACGCGATCAGGCACAAGTTCAAAAAATAACTCTTAGCGTAAGTACTGAGCACTGTCAGGCATTACATTTGTTGTGAACCAATACGCAGTGCAGGAGCATACACCTATATAAAATATGATGAACTTGCTCGAGACGAGACTCGAATAATAAATTTTACGTAAGAGAACATACTGCATGATTCTTACGGAGTTCGAAATAAATTGACGTGAGAGGACAATATGGTACCACTCTAACAGTGTCTAAATGGAAACTGAACATGCAGGTATTGGCAGTGTCGCGAGCGGCACCGCGCATGAAGTAACTAGGTGGGGATTGGGATAAACGAAAGGAAATTGAGTATTTAATTTATAATTAATATATATTGTCGTTAAAATAGGTTGAGGAGGCGGAGGCACTACTGGAAGAAACTCTTTAAATTTATCCACTCTGTTGTGAGCCTTCAGCAACACTTTTTTTGTACTGGATATCAGTGCATCAACTTGATCAAACTGAGATCTAATCAGTTCTGCAACGCGATGAAATGCATGCACAAGACAGGTTAGATGTAATAATTTGGGATACAATACCTGTAGAACTTCTGCTGCCTTGCACATGTACGGCGCTGCATCAGTTACCAGAAGGAAGACATTACTATGCTTAACTCCATCAGGCCACAAAAGTCCCATTGCATCGTTAAATAGTTTTGCAATCGTTTTTTACTTTCCCGTATAGGTACGTATACACGGAGAGATATACGTAGTATAGGGAAAGTTATGTAATGCTGCGCGAAAAAATGGCCAATTTTCGGCGGAAAAAAATTAATTGGCGGGCCGTGAAAACGAATAAGTGGATAAAACCAGTTGCTAAATTAAGAAAAAAATCCCCTAACAACGTGGTGTAGCCAGAAACCCTGTTTTCTTGGTCTTTGATACCGAAAAGCCAATTGAAAGGAAAACGTCCGTCCGTCCGTCCGTCCGTCTGTCCGTCTGTCCGTCTGTCCGTCTGTCCGTCTGTCCGTCTGTCCGTCTGTCCGTCTGTCCGTCTGTCCGTCTGTCCGTCTGTCCGTCTGTCCGTCTGTGAACACTGCTAACGCCTAAACCATACGTACGATTTCTTCCAAAATGGATATTCCCCGATCGATCTGATTGTAGTCGAAGCTTTGAGATTTTGAAAAAGATTCTTCAAAATTTCGGGGTACATTGTATGAAGCCCTCCGGGGATTTTCAAAATTTCTTAAAAACGGCTCCAAATGTTGTCTTTAAATGTCTTGTATGAATAGAGTAAAATACACTTATTAAAATGGCATAGGTCCGATTTTCACGGATAACTGAATTTTAGAAAATTGAGAAAGTTGAGTAATTTTCGGCGTCTTTCTCCAAAAAAATTGAAGGCAGAGATTTTTTCTTCAAATAAAATTTGTTCTGCATATTGAGTTCTTTCATAAAGGTCATGTACATTGTTTTGAATATTTTAGTATTTTTCGCGCAATATTGCATGCAATATGTGCAACATCAAAAAATGACAAAAACAAGATTTTCTTAAAAACGGTTCCAAATTTTTTCTTTAAACTTTTGGTAGGGATAGTGGTAAATTTACTCTATCAGATGACATAAAAGCCTTATTGGTCTATCGGTTGGTTTTTTCAATAATTACAAAAATGTAAATGTTTTTACTTGTCTCTCACGTCGTTAATATTTACATTATCGGCGATTATTTTCACATTATTATATTTACGAGTATATATGCTTTAAATAATGTCAAGTAACGCTTTTCGAAATCACTACCGTTTTTTGTGAAAAGTAGCTCAAATTTCGGCATTTTCAGAAATGCTCAAACGCCATTTTCTCATATATGGCTGCAAATTTTTTTGAAACCTTTGTAACAGATAGTGATAATTACACTCTTTAATTGGCGAAAAGTTTATTTTGAGTTATTTTTTGTTTTTTCAAAAGTTACACAAATGTACTTTTTTTGAAAGATCTCTCACATCTTCAATATGCACATGACCAGCAATTTGTAAACATTATTATATTTGTGAGTGTATGTGCTTCAAATAACTTTAAATAAAATATTTTGAAAACTCAAAACTTTTCTGTGAAAATGAGCTTCAAATTTCGCATTTTTAGTAACGCTAAAACGCCATTTTCTCTTAAACGGCACATAATTTTAAAAAAAATTTCCGTTTATGACTAGTTTTTTGTGTTCTTTAATATTCCAAAATTAATATTTCCGTTCTACCTGTAGGAAGCCGAAAAATTAAGAAAATGACAAAAAAATGTACTTTTGGCGGTGATAGATGACAGCTGGCAAGAAAGAGTTTGTGGCAGTTCCGAATAGCTAGCGAAGACCCAAGGAAATAGAAAACTAATACGGGAAAGTCTGCCACTTTTTAGCACCACTAGTTATGATTGCATTTGGGTAACACTTCACAAGTTAATAGAATGGACTTACACTTTTCACCGTTCATTAATCCTATTACAACGTTCCCAATGTGACTTCCTTGTACATCCGTTGTTTCGTCAATTGATACCCAGATGGAGCCATCACCAATTTCCAAACGTATGGAATTCATTGTTTCCACATGTAAATCAGGAACATAGTTCTTTCTTATTGTAGATTCGTTTGAAATTCTTTCACGTGTGTATTTTTCCAGAAATTCTCGTAGAAGTTTAGTTTCCAAAACGTTGCTTAGTTTCCAAAACGGTATACCTGCACAAACCATAGCACGAGACAAATCAATTGAAAACTGAGTTTTCTGAGGCCCTGGACTATGGCGAGCATGAGATTCTGTCAATAACAACTGTTTTTGAGTTTGAATATTTATTTTTGAAATTCGTGTTCGATGTCGCGATGTGGCTATATGTTGCAATACTTGAAAGCGCTGAGCATCTGCCACACTTTTTTCACATACCTGGCAAAAAAGTACTTTTCCATCTATAGGAAGATGTTCAAATTCTTCTGTGAAGTGCTTCAGTCTTACACTCAGAGGGGTTTTGTCCTTCGGCATTTTTTATGTGTAGAAAATATAAACTAATTTCACAATGTCACTGTTCAATGTTCTTCAAGGATTACAGAATGAAAACAATGCTGATTCAGATTTAGCCAATTGACTCTCAGATCGTACAAATTCCACTTTCTTTAAAGATGATCTTACCCGAAGCGCTATTGCAGGACTGCTCTGAAAAGATTTTGCCTGTGCCAAATTCTCACACTCGGGGTTTATCCCCCGCTCTACAACGTTTAATACAATCGCCGTGAATTATTTTCTGTCCTTTTCTTCTCGAAAAGCAACAGTGCCACATCAGATTTTTTTCAGTGATTTTACATCAGATTTTCTCCCTAAAGAGATAATTTACAAAGAATGGTGAAGGTTCGGGTGTGACAAACAGGGCAAGAAAAATGGCAACAGCGCATCATGAGCTCGTGTGTAGTTGCGCGTCTAGTTGCTGGCGAAGGGTATCAAGGTCAAGGGAGAGCTCTGAAAGATGCGAAGTGGGCGCGCGATTTCGCTTGCTTGACGTATCATTTTCACACCCCAACTTCCTTAGCGAGTTGTAATCTGTTCTCTGGAATACTCGTGCTGACACGCAACACTCACCATGCTGGATACTCGGATTGACTTGAGATTTTACCAGCTGGTTCAGCAGCTTTCAAAACCCCTACATACAAATTTTTACGTGCAAATTTTTACAAGCATTGCAAGTAGTGTTTTTGCGATAATTAGTATTGGGACCTTTCTTGACCTTACCGACCGTTGAAGGGCGGAAATCGCTGCTTGCTGCTGGTTCTGCGGACGTTACTCATACACCGCGCCTGCACTATCGGCCTGTCGGCAAGGTCACAGTTACTTGGAGGGCAGGCGGGGTGACAAAAACGGGTGTTTACTTCGCAGGTTCAGATGGAACGAACCGTCTTGGAAATCTGACACCAACTGATAGACGCCGCGTAACGTTCCTAGCGCTGTGGAAGCAACGGCTTGCCCGCTGCGGGAAGCGCGAGGGTCACGAAAGGTCCTGATACAAAATGCCTATAAAACGCTATTTATAATATTCCATAGCACTTCAAAATTTGCGTATATAGGTTTTGCATGGTGTTCTATCAGCTGGTGAAATTTCATGTCAATCCGAGTATCCAGCACGGTGAGTGTTGCGTGTGAGAACTAACACAGGAAGCTTTTGATTTCACCGATGCCTTGCCCTTTTGTTTTGCAATACCATCCGTATTTCGACAGACACATTTTATCGCCATGCAATGGCGCCGTTTAGAGGAGGCTACAGAAAAAGTCACACAACACAGAATTGTTCGTCTGGGAGAAACCTATAAGATCAATGAAGAATTACACCAAAAAAATTGCAGGAAAAGGGAAATATTCAGAAATATGTAAAAATATATAGTTTTGAGTAAAACATATAAATATATGTACTCTCGGGTCAAATATGTAAATATATGTACTAAAACGTCAACCTTTATAGGCACTAACCGATGACGTGGATATATCGTTGATTTGACTTGCTAGAGTTAAATTAATAAAATATGTAATTACACAATTATCCGGGCCCTATTGATTACAAACTACACAGTGGCGTGGACCACGAACCCGATAAACCACATAGGTGAAGAGTTGAGAAAAAGGGAAAATATTTTAAAGGTACATAAGAACACACCATTCACAAACAACAATTATGTTTTTATTCACGAAGATGGGACATTTGATTCCTTACAATTTCACAAATTGTCAGGAATTTTGGAATTGTCATATATTGAATAAAATGTAGAATATCATATTCCGAAGTTTTGGACCTTGTTACGTGTATCGTCTGCAAAATGTGATTTGGCAGTATAAAAAAGAAAAGTAGCATATGGAGGAATCTCTGATAGCTTTATATTTATATATTTGGAGGACCAGCAAACTGTAAATTAAATGATACACATAACACATAAAATTAATTGAGCTGTACGGTATTGCATGATGGATGGAATATGATAGGGCAAAAAAGAACAACATTAGCTGTAATAAAAAATAACAAATATTTAATTACTAAAAAATTTGAGTTAAAAGGTTAGTAAACAAACAAAAAAATATTAAAAAACAGAAAGATAAAAAATTGATGTGAAAAAAGTAATGAAAAAGAAATGAACAAAAGTAATTGAAAAACAGTAATCTTGAAGTCAGAAGTTGCCAAAAAATTAAAGTCCTTTCTTGCGTTAAATTTAAATAGATTAAAAGAGTGCACTCAAGTAGATTTCTGATGCATCAGAAAGAAGTTTGAAATAAGTAATCACTTATCCGTTGGAGCTCTGGTGGGTGTTTCTTGCAGCAGATGTCGGTCGATAGATGTTGCAACAGCAGGAGATTGTTGACGGGGATGGCGCAGAGTTGCGACCCCAAATTGAAGTGTTGTGCAGAGCAGCGTCTTCTAGCAGATTGCAGTAGGCAACTAGGCGTTGCACCGCATATTGTAAGTAAATGCTAGAGAGCCGCTTCTTGCAACAGATTGCGGTAGGCAAAATAGATTTTGCACCGCATACGAAAGTACGTCTGACCTGTGCGGAGGTTGCCACAAGAGTCCTTGTTCTCGTCGGATGAAAAGTTTTTGAAAACTGGTCGGTCGAAATGTTGTCCTTTCGTGACACACAGGGGCGCTAGTGTCAATTTGCGTGTGTGTCTGAGGGCTAGCGCTGTTGGGGAGATGGCGAAGCTTGTGCACGCACTCAGCGCGCACGCATGCCCTTGGAGCCGGAGGGGCTCGGACAGGAAGTTGCCAAAAAAAATGCGCCTGGAATAACACCCTCCGGCACGTTCGCAGTCGCCACCCCCACGGGGGCGGGACGCGCGGAGGGTGGTCCAGCAGGGGTGCAGGGGTCCAGCAGGGCGCGGCGAGAACTGCATTCCTCCGAACGACGCCACTCTGACCGATTTCACTCACATACAGTTTTCAACACACTACACTGGTTGTTCAAATAATTGAGTATAAAGAATTGTGCTGCAAGAGTCCCCTGGGTGCAAGGAAACAAAAAATTCAATAAATAGTTTTAAATTGGGACGTAACAGACCTTACCCTGCAAGAACCTAACAAACCACAAATATACCACATTATTGAAAGAAATACTAATTTGAATCATAATACGATGAACTCAATGATGAATTATTGTGACGTGCCTCATCAGATACTGAGAAGCTGACTTTCCCTTTTCCCCTTGATTTCTTTGAGATTTAAATTTCCCCCCTAAGCCCAGATTAAAACCTGTGTTCTTCTGTAATAAATACTGGCATAACTTTTTCAAATCTTGTAATATTTTCATTTCTGTAACCTTACAAATTTGTATTTGCAAACTGACGCCTGATTTTGTGTAAAAGTTGGTAAAAAAGCTTATTTGGCACTTTACCTCTTCCTGAAATATTCACCAATAGATTTCTGTTGGAGGAAGGTTAGTTAATATAATTCATAAGTGCACTACGCATAATTCAATGCACACTACGCACATCTTTTCATGAAGCAGCGACAAGTTTCATAGAAATTGTTTAATTGTATTATTCTGTGTTCTGTTTCGTATATTAGACTCAGGCTCCGCAGCTCGCACCGGCCGGACGCCTCTTGTAAATCTTATATTCGCCCAAGAGTCCTTCGTCCACGCAGCTGCATTGCCACACTTCTTGGAATCGCTCGCGAGAATTCTTTGAGACGCTCACGGCTAAATGCTCGTCGCCTCGTTCGACGCTTGCCAGAATCATTACGCCATGCAGTGTAATATATTAGCTTCGTATCGCATATTAAAGTTTTTAAATTTAATTTATATAACCTACTTGTATTATAATTCAAGAATATTATTAATTCCCTTCAAATCCACCACGTTAAAGTTAACTCTGGTTGAGACTCAAATCAACCGCTAACGTCGCCTCGCGTCACCAGGGGCGCGAGAGAACTCAGTCAGTCCCCCTGCGGCACCCACTCGAGACCCACGCGTTTAAGTGTTCTCTCGTTATGGTACAGTTAATTTCTTACTTTGAATTTGTGTGTAGTGCACGCATCAGGTTCAAATTCAGTCTAATTACGATGTCTTGTACACGTACAGCTATATTTTGTCTCTGCAATTGATTGTGCACTTTGTACATGATATATCAGTTTGTACGTGTTCGGTGCTATGCCGCTTATTCTCAGATAGTAACAGTTTCATCCATTAACGTGGGTCGTATTACGTATGAAATACAGTTACTAATATGTGTTTCAACTGCTAAGACTAGGCATATCTTCCAGTGATTTAATGTTATTTTACGTGACTATTTTCAAATAGCACGGATTTCCCATGTGTGTGCCAATAGTGTTGGCACTGAACTGCTAATTACGACACTAATTGTGTCACATCCCATAACAACCAACGCATCGTCAATTATGTGCCCTGCGTAAGTCAATAGTGCAACCCAATACGGCGAGAATCATCACTGCGCGCTCTCTCTCTCTCTCGCACCATCCAGCACTTTCAGGCGCCCGCTGTCGGAACGTCCCACCTGCCAGCGAGGCTGTGACGTCACCCGGGCTACCCGACCCACAGACGTCAGCTGAAGAACGATGTAATCCTCATGCGACGGTCATTAAGGGCAAGCGTACGCACTGTCGACTATATACTGTTTTGTATTTCAGCGTTATGAAACTGTTCTATGTATTGTATTGTGTTTTTTCCATTAACCTTCAATTCAATAATTTTTTGTTTCCAAATATTTCGAAATTTAAATGAAATATCAACGGTGTTTGCACAAGTTATTTATATTAATTCTAGAAGCACCTAGGGTGTTTACACAAGCTATTTCAATATTCTCGTAAGTAAATACATTTAGCCAACCTAATTTAGGTAAGAAAAATTTAGTTTAAGTATATGTGTTACTTCAAATAACATCTACTAAATCACCCAAATGATAGCAACTTCCTTGGAATTTTAAGTCCCATTTCCAGGAAACAAGCATGTTTGTTCGCTAAAAGAACATACTGGTTCTTCTAGAAGTTATTTATGGTAAGTGATCAAGTTGGTAATCGTAATAGGGTATGCGCCTGAAACAGTGCATCGCTAACAATTCCAACTCCATAAAAATCCATCCTTATATTATTATTATTATTATTATTATTATTATTATTATTATTATTATTATTGTGTGAGTAGCGTATGCAATACCTTCCTCGCAATTTTTCACTTAACAAAATCATACATCGAAGAATAGAATCAACGACTAGAATAAAAGGTAGACGTCTCGCTGCACGGACAAAATGTTTGTAGTCTTGAAAGATGGACGGAAGTCTGATGTCGTAAACGAAAGAATGTGTTTTGGAATATGTAGGAAAATTAAGTCTTGGAAATTTGATAAGGGAAATGCGTGTTAGAATGTGGAAGAGAGTTGAAGATCTCAGAATATAGACTATGTTTGACGTCTTGTGAATATAATGAAGCATAAACGGACTGGGGACATATTGAAAGAACTATTAGTATTGTGTTTGTTTTTTCTTCCAGTTACCAGTTGTGTAAAGTTTATAATCTTATTTTCATAATAATAATTAATAATATAATAATAATAATTATTGTAAGTAAATGTTTCATTTGATTTTTAAATTGGAAATGGTTTTTAAATTTTACAAACCAGTAAGGTGGCGTGGTTCAAATCTACGGTATACGCCGTAGAATCATCAGCCCCATTAAAAATAAATGGATATTTGTCTTTTCTATTTATGAATCTAATTCATTGAAGGGGAAAATAAGAATCATCACAACATAGAGTTGCCATATTGGACAGGACAGTAATTAGATGCAAATATTACCACGTAAATTTTTAAGACAGCAAATTGTCGAGTCCGCAATAATTGGTTAAGATGGGTCATTGGATATTCCTAATATAAAATAAATAGTTATGATTTGGGACGTGACCGATTATAAAATATACATTTTAATTTGGGTAGCATCATATCACAGAATGCAGGAATGATGAACATCCAATAATCACACGGTTTATTACAGGCACCACGACATGATAGGCGATTGACAGACTAATTATAGCCAATGGCAAAATTACTTACAGAAAGTTATAAGCCAATGGAAAACGTAGGTGGCATGTTTCATTAAGACCGTAATTTTGTCAGAAGATATTAATTTTTTTCATCGTAGTGAGCTTTCGAGAAATTTCCCTAGATGTAGAGATCCATGTTGTGCGAACGTTTAATTAATGCTATTTGAAGCAGTGTCGAATAAAATGTCCATCCGCGGCATTCGGGAAATGATTTAATGTAAATAGTTTCTGTTAGTTAATATTAGAACAGATTCCCGGTGGGCTTCGAGAGTTTTTCGTGGGAACTTCTTCACTTCAGCAGCACGCAGATGACGAGTCCAACAGCTTCACAAACGCGACGCGGAAAGCATCGCAGTAAATGTAGTAATTCATAAAGAAAAGATAGATAAACATTCAAAAGGCAGTCTCGCTCTAGCCGCTGAGGTGTGAGCATCGTAACCGAGGCAGCTCTTATCGTGGGCTGTTGAGGCCAAACCTACAGTTTAAGTGAATGGTTTTTTTTGTGTGTGATTTTAACACTGGTGACGAGTGCTTCGTGAATTGTGAGTGAGTGTAAAAAAATCTCCCCTTGTTCGGTGCTCGGCACCGGGCACAAGCTCCACCATGGCATCAACCTCAGGAAACCAACAACCTACCGATGGCTCAAGTAAGAATTATGCTACAGTAACCGCAGCGAACCTTTTCCCCAAAAAAGAAAACGCAATTGTTATAGACTCTGTCAACTAAGCTCCAACCTTAGATTTCATACAAATGCTTGCCCAAAAATCAATCCAGCCCATATAAGATTTGTGTCAAAAATTTCAAATAATAGGCTGTGTGTATATCTCGCCACTAAAGAAGTTGCTGACGAACTTGTTGAAAAACACAAAAGTATAACAGTGTGTAGGCAAGAATTCCCTATAAGACCCTCAATATCCAGAAATAAAAGAATAATACTTTCAAATGTGAGCCCTAGTATACCGCATGCGCTTATTGAAAATAAGCTATATTCGTATGGCATTAAAACAGTAACACCAATGTCATTTCTTAGAGCAGGTTATTCTAGCCCAAATCTAAGTCATATTCTAAGCTTTCGTCGACAAACATTTATTAGCCCAGAAGATTAAAGCAAACTACCTGAATGTTTTCAAGTAATTTTTGAAGAAGTATCACACTGGATTTACATCACATCGGATACCCCTACGTGTTTTCAATGTAAACAACAGGGTCATTTAGCTAAAATTGCCCACAAATCAATCCAGATTTTGTAGAGATAAATCCAACATCCAATACCATATCACAAACTCCCATCATAAGCACACCCCAACACGTTGCCTTTCATTCTACTACATCCGCCCCTGCACAAGTTGAAACTATAACCGTTTGCAAAGAACCTCATATTCAAACTCCAAAATCAGTCTCAGTTCCTGTAACCTCGACGAAGGCCGCTACCACCGATAAGCTCACAGAAGGACAGGTCGACAAAAGTACCCCAGCAAGAATGAAAAGACCTTTATCTACTACCGACTCAATCATTACATCAGTAAACCAGTTATCTGAAAGCGATATTGAGTCTACAGACTACAACTCTGGATCAGATCCAGAAATACAAAACCCAGAAGAATTTAGTACATCACGAAAAACCTAATGCGGGAAAGAATCCAAAGAAATTAAAAATCAAACCAGATAATAGTCAAGATAATTTATGGACAGACACAAAAGCACTAGTAGAGAAAAATGTTACAAATTATCCACTGTCATTCAGCCAATTAATAAACTTTTTCGATAAAACAAAAGGAACTAAATTCACAGTAGACATCGCGAAAGATTTCACAAATGACCTTTCCCCCCTAATAGCAATGCTAAGAGAAATTTATCCCACCTTACGTGGTAAGTGTCTAAAAAATAGATGTTCAAGAATTATTAAAAAACTGGAGGCCTCGAAAGATACTTCCCATGAATTAATTGATCATTCATCGTCGGATGAACCGTAACTAGAAACCAAGCTTAACCAAACACATCATGGACATTGTTCAATGAAATTGTAATGGTTTCTATGCAAGACTTCCACATCTAAAACTCTTAATTAATAACCTTAATCCACAAATTTTATGTATACAGGAAACCAATTTCAAAAACAATTCCAATGCAAAAATACGAGGATATAGAACATCCTTCTACAATAGAAGGCAAGCACAAATCGCTAGTGGAGGGGTAGGAATTTTTACAAAAAACGAAGTATTCATTCAAGATATTCCTCTTCAAACGACGTTAGAAGCAGTAGCAATCAAAGTCAGAATAAATTGTACTATAACTATCTGCAATATTTATCTACCAAATAGTATATCATTAAATATTGCTGAACTAGATAACATTCTCGCACAACTGCCAAAACCGTTTATAATATTAGGAGACTTCAACAGTCATAACAACCTGTGGGGTTCCACAACTGCAGACAAGAGGAAAATTAATCGAAGAATGGTTAGACAATCATAATGATTTGGTCATACTCAATACGGGAACGCCGACCCATTTCAACGTTAGTAACGGTACAGAAAGTGTCATAGATTTAAGCTTCGCGTCCACAGATATTGCAACAAAACTTTCATGGGCCTCAATGCAAGATCTATATGACAGCGATCACTATCCTTCATCCATAAACTGGTCAATCCAGCAACAAAAAATAGAGCAAAGAAATCGCCCTAAATGGATAATAAACTGAGCTAATTGGCCTCTTTTTCAATATATTATTAATAATAATATTAACAATCTTAAAGTGCTAGATTCGCCGCAACAATATGAAATCAATACGATAATTGGTGAGTTTATCACTTTGATTACAGAAGCAGCCAAGCAGGCAATCCCCCAAACTACAGGAAAAGTAATGAAACGTCAAGTACCATGGTGGAATGAAGAGTGTACAAACGCTATAAAGAAAAGAAAAGAGCGTTCAGGAAATTTAAGAAAAGCAAAACAATAGAAAATTGTATTTCCTACAAGAAAGCAAGAGCTAAGGCCCGCTTAACACTTAAGACCACAATGGTCCAATCATGGCAACAATTTACGTCATCCATCACGAATAAGACAGCAATTTCTGAAGTGTGGCACAAAGTCAAGATAATTAGCGGATCAAACACATATCACCTACCTAGAATGCTAATTGACAAGAATGGAGAAAAACAATTCTGTCCAGAAGCCATGAGTAATTTACTTGCTGATTCCTTTGCTAAAAACTCTAGCAACTCAAATTACGAACCAACATTTTTAGCACAAATTGCATCGTCTTCTACCCCCTACTTGGAACTCAACAAGAACTATTAGAAAACAATGAGGATCAGTATAACCAACCATTCCACATGCATGAGCTTAGCTATGTACTAAACAAGAGCAAAAATTCAGCACCAGGGCCGGACGACATACCAAACAGTTTTCTTAAGAATCTCCCAGAGAATGGATTAAAATATCTTTTACAAATATACAATAGTATTTGGACAACCCATACCCTTCCTAACCAATGGAGAGAAGCCATCGTAATTCCTTTCCCTAAACCTCTTAAAGACCATTCAAACCCAGTGAACTTTCGTCCCATTTCGTTAACCTGTAATATATGCAAGATACTAGAAAAAATGGTTAACAATCGATTGAGATGGACCCTGGAAGAGAAAAATCTGATATCACAGTATCAAAGTGGCTTCAGATCACTCCGGTCAACAAATGATCATTTAGTCAGTATAGACACAGAAATATGTGACGCCTTAGCTACAAATCAACATGCTATTATAGTCTCTTTAGACATTGAAAAAGCATACGAGATGGTATATAAAAAAAGACTCCTAAATATCCTTTCTGATATGGAAATAAAAGGTAATACACTAGCTTTCATAAATAATTTCTTAAGTCACAGATATCTCAAAGTAAGATTACAAGAAAAAACATCGAAAGCTGTAGAAATGATCAATGGACTTCCGCAAGGGTCAGTACTTAGTGTTCTCCTTTTTCTCATAGCTGTCAACGAAGTCAGTACATTAGTAAAAGGACCAACTAAAATATTTTTATTTGCAGATGATATCACCCTTCTGTGCACTGGAAAAAATATTCAGTTAACTGCTAAAATAATCCAAGAAATATTAAATAAAATTGACAATTGGGCCAGTTCTACAGGATTTATTATTTCCAAAACTAAATCTGAATTCATAGTATTTACCAGAAGATCCCATGAACAGAATGCAAAAATTACGTTGGAAATTGGGAATAAAGAAATAAGAAGAGCAAATACCTGTAAAATCCTTGGATTAGTGTTTGATGCCAAACATACATGGAAGCATCATGTTGCAGCTCTAAAAACAGATTGCAAAAACAGACTGAATATCATAAAAATGCTAGCGTGTAAAAATGGGGAGCCCAGTCTGATTCTCTAATAAAAATTTATAAAGCCCTAATACAATCTAAACTCGATTATGGGTCAGTGGTGTATAGCGCAGCAGCCAAAACACTACTGAACACTTTGGATCCCATTATCCACAGTGCATGTCGCATAAGCTTAGGAGCCTTCAGAACTAGCCCGTGTACCAGCCTTCTAGCAGAGGCAGGTCTCATGCCACTAGAATTGCGAAGAAAGCTACAATGTTTAAAATATGCATATGCAACATTCAGCATACCTCCAAACCAAACAAACGCATATATCTTCAACTCCCCTAAAACAGAAATGTATAATGTACATCCAAATTTTCCAAAGCCTCTGAGAGAAAAACTTCCCTTATACCTTAACGCTCTAAATATAAATAAACCCCTCATATTCCCAAGAAGCTATCACCCCATCCCCCATGGCACTTATTCAATCCCACCATAAATCTTGAGATTAATCAACTTCCACACCCTTTCTCACAATCTGAGACCCTTCTTCTCCCATTTATTGCTGAATATGAAGCAAAATTCAATAATCACTTAAAGATCTACACAGATGGGTCAAAATGTAATGGTAAATGCGGTTGTGCTATAATTTCAACCACAGAGGGTACTGAAGAAGTATTTCGACTACCTGATTTCTATTCAATTTATTCCTGTGAAGCTTGGGCAATCCTAAAAGTATTGAAACCATTTCTGCAAATAAAGTAAATCCAAACATACTTATCTTCTCTGATTCCCTGTCCTCATTGAGAGCCATAAATAATAGATATACAAAGAATATCTATATACAAAAAATACAAAAACTACTGTATGATCACCATGAGGCAGGGAATCAAATAGTTCTTACCTGGATTCCTTCCCACAAAGGCATTATAGGTAATGAAAAAGCAGATGAAGCCGCAAAAAGAGCAACAAAATTACCAAATATTGACAATAATGCTTATGGTTCATATGAAGATATTAAAAAGCTTTTTAAATCTCAAATAGTTAAATACTGGGACACACAATGGAAGAACATAACCTCTAAACTGCACCTCGTTAGGAGATCAATAAATGAATCTCCATTTCCACATAAGTTGGTTAACAGGAATAATCAGGTTACTATCACCAGACAGAATAGGTCATTTCAAAGCCAGTCATGGACATCTTATAAAAAAATCCGATCCAGAACAATGTCCTAAGTGTGGAGCTAGAATTTCTTCCCCACATCTGCTACTTGAATGCCCAGAAACCAACAGTCCAAGAACAGCAATGAAAATCAATGGCAATTTATTAGACCTTCTTAATACCATAGAGAAGTGTGATCAAATTATCAAATATTTAAAAGTAACGGAATTTGACAAACTAATATAGAACCGCATAGTGAAATGGATGGGATACCAAGTAAGGGGCTTATTTACTAAATTGTGGATATGAATATATATATGTGTATGTGTTGAATGTGAATGTATATGTATGTATATGTTTATTATATGAATGTATCTGTATATATGTATATGTAAGTCTATGTATATGTACTTTGACATATTGTAAATGACATTTGCTATTCTGTGTACTGAATTTAAATACCTCTATGTATAATTCTGTCCAACGGGCAAATTGATAGATGAAATGACCACTTACACCCACAGAAGTACAAATTAGAGCATTGTACTGGGAATTAATAGTAACTTAGGGATCTATTTAAAAACACGAAAGTTATGTAATCTAAATTTAAATTTTTCCTTTAAATTTTATTGTACTTTCCAGTAACATAAACTGAATTAATAAGCTAATATGGATTCTGAAATTGAGTATTAATTTCCTAGGGATACAATGGATCTTTACATTGATTCAAACAGTTAACAACTGTTTCATATGAGGTTGCATTATTGTGTCAAGTATGTAATGTATTGCATGTATTGCTTCTATGTAATTTATGTATCTAAATATGTGACTAGTGTACTTGTGTATTACTGTGGTCGCTTATGACCCGAGCAGTTTAAAAGCAACCTAAAATAAATAAATAAAAAAAACATTCAAAAGGCTTTTAATAGATAGAAGAAATAAGATTTAAATTTAATGACATGCGAATGAGATTTTATTTCATAAAATAAGGATTTGTAAATAAAATAACTAACTTAGTATTAATAAATGATATAACTGTGTTACTGAAAAAAGAAGGCTGAAGTTTTAGTAGACTCTACAGACCCACCATTTTATTTTTTGCCGGAAACCGTGTGGGCAGTTTCCTGGAAAGCATGTGTCATAAGCCCTGCGGTTAAGGTGTCGCTGTGACGTTATGATACATGAAAATGTCAAGATTGGGTCGAACGACGAACATGACTCATACAAAAAATGTTTAAATGAATCATTATTACAAGATTAAGTTATGAATAAACGAGTCTGCACGTGTGTCATGCATGAAAAAGCGTGTGAATTGAAAAGTAGGCACATTTATAAAATTGTGAGCTGAAATAATTTAAAGCTTGCTCCGACATAATTTCTATTCGCGTACCATTCTACAATCTTGGCGCATTAACATTTCTCAGTAAAAGTTCACGGACTCCTTTCTTCAACTGCGGCATGTCAGATGTTATCTCAGATGTTTTATGGGAAATCAAAAAAACGACAGGATAGTGCATGACTGGACCACCATCACGAACAACATCTATTGAAATATATGTTTAATTTTCTCTCTATAAAATCATGTTTTCTTTCAGTAAAATATATAAATTAATCTTATCCATCGATGATTATTATTAAATAATTTTTTGTCTGTGGATTACACACAATTAAGCCATTTCCTGAAACATGCCATTTCTACGATGATTCATAATAATTATAAATAATGAATAATAAATATTATTTAATCTGAACAGTATTTCTCTAATAACCTACTTCTGAATGAGAAATATATAAATAGCAACGTCAAAGATGGACAGGAAGGGGGTTGAAGATAAATAAATAATTCCAATTCCAAGATATGTTTGAATTTATTTCAGTATTAACATTGTGTACAATTACGTTAGAAATTTTTACTTCTATGCTTATTGCATGAATATTACATATTTTTAATTTTCAAATATTATTGATTACACTAGTCGACAGTGGTTTTGCTAAATGGCTTTCTGTAGCGGTTTCTTGAGTAGTTTGCTATGCTAAAGCCAAATATAATTACGAAAGTTGGACCGGTATCAGTTTTTGTGTAATTGCATATATACTAAAACGATATATATATATATATATATATATATATATATATATATATATATTGAAACGCACCGCGCCTCTAAATAGAAACGCGATACATTTCAACTTAAACAACCAGAGAACATACAAACGGCGCGAGCATAACTAGGCAGCATGGCAACACGGAGGGGAAGGGGGGCGTCACGTGGAGCGTGAGACACGAGGGGAGGACAGCGAGAAGTCGGTTGAGAAGGGGAGACGAGCGGAAGCCACGCTAGCGGACGGAGGTGGTGCGCGAGCGGTGCGAGTTATTTGGGGAAAAGTACCCCTAAGTGCTGAATAACTTAATAGACTTGCATAGTATTACATTTTGGACCGTTAAAGAAGTGTGATGCAGACCGAACAGCATTGGGAAGTCAACGGATAGAGTGTATGGTAAACCGAAGAGTGTGAAACCCGCCTGTAGCGTGAGCACATGCATCGCGAACGTAGGTTTTGGGGAAAGATAGAAAGTGTAGTGCACAAGACAGTGACTGAACCAGTGATCATTTGCGAGACCGATCAAGCAGTGTCTGACGGGTTTTGGAACTGTGGTGTATAGGAACTTTCCATAATGAAACTGTATGATGACGCGTGAGGAGAACAAGAACACGTGGGTATAGGTTACCGATATTTCACCGGTGATTCAGAGAGTAATATAGTGTAAAGTGTTTAGCATAATCAGTTACAACCCAAATCTGGAGTTCAGACTATCAGGACAAGCATAAGTTAATTAGATGCACTAGTATAGAATATACGCGTGGAGCAGCGTGAGGGGCGAACACTTGCCTCGACTTGCCTACTCATCTCCGGCTGGGGGCCGAACGGCTCCGGGACCACGCGACGGGAGCCGAAGCCGCCGCCACCATCGGCGCCGGGCCCCAACGAAGCGACATGACCCAAATGGTAACAGGTATGATGCTAGCATTGAAGGTATTAAGTTTTGGTACCAAAACATAGTAATCATTGCATAGGGGATCAGTGTTCGAAAGTGTAATAGTGATATTAGATGAATAAACATCAAACTGTCGTTGTATAATAAACTGTATGTATTTATTGTACCCCGAACATCCCAGGGTCCACATTCGCGAAAAAGATCCCGAGCCCTGCCTGAAACAAACAAATTTATTGTACCGTGCCACTTCACGGGTAAGTCACGATTGACCCCGAGCAGTCGGTACGTCACAATATATATATATATATATATATATATATATATATATATCCCAAATAGCTACGTGACGTTTATGTTGAACTCTAGTTGCTTGCAGATTTATTACAAGACGGTGGTCGTCAACAATATATAATATTGTTCAGATTGAATTTTCCAATCTTCCTGCCTACATCTGCCCATCGCCGAGATAAGATATATCACATCCTAAAAATATGAAGGTGTTGACTTGTTCTATTATTTTATCTCCTAGAACGAGTTTGAATCTTAGAGGTTGGAGTGCTTGGAATGTCCTGGATTTGGTTTTATTTAAAGATATTTTTAAGTTATAAGACTGTTTTTTATGGAGTTCGTACATGGCTCTGTAAGTTGTCTTCGTCGTCGGCAACTACATCTTGGTCATCACTTTTAATAAAATTATTCCCATTAAAATCGTCTACTATTTTAAGATCTAAAATCCGTTTCTTCCACTCACGTACGAAATTGTTGAGATATAAATTAATATAACTTACAGAGGACACCCCTGTCTAATATCTTTACTTGTGGTTTGATACACAGCAGTTCCAGATTTTAATCTTACGCTAATCTGTTTGCCTGAATACATATTTCGAATAGTTTTCATTAGGTGGAGTGGTATACCTCTTGTCTCCATAACTTTCTACAATTTCCTTCTATTAACGCTATCAAATACTTTCCTGTAGTCAATAAACACAATGTATGTCTTTCTATTTATCCCGTAACTATGTCCCGAAACTACAGGCATACGGCCTGGAAGACCACAACGAATTTTCAAGGTTATATTTCGGTCATTTCCCTTTGTGTGACGTTACTGTCATTCTCGCTACCTTCATTTCTCATCGCTCCTTAACAGTCGTTAATATTAGTTTTCTGTTTGGATTCAACTGGAGAGGTTTGTGACACTCAGAACTTTTGGAGTGGCCTTGTAGACCGCATACCTGTGTTAATGGTCGTTATGTTTCAATTAATCCATATTTTCTACAGATATATTTTTATTTTCAATTAATTTTATTTATCAACTTTTTTATCTATTTAACTGTGTAAGAGAAACAAATGTTTGTGTGTCAAGTTAATATCTTAGTTAGAATTGAAAGAAGGCTAAAATAATGTATTGTAAAAAAAGCTGAACCCACAATTGTTTCAGTATGAACTATTTTGTGGTCCTAATAAAATATTTTTTTGGAATAACTTATCTAATAGAAATAGTCATTTTTACAATATTTAATTATTTGTTTTTTTAAGAATTAATTGGTTTACAGCAGTCTCTCTGACGGCATGCCTGTATTAGTGTAACAAAAATCCATCCTGTATTTAAGGGATATTCTCGTATCTTTCCAATCATTTGCATGAAGGACAACACATTGTGTGAGCAAGGATTTAAGGATATTAAGCCTATAAATTAAAATTCATATTGTATCACTTTAGTAATATTGTAGTGCACAACTCATCATAAACACTCTCATCTGATAGTATGGTGTCATCAAACAATATTAATTGTCCAATACAAAAATGTTCCATACATACTGATGTATAGATGTGTTGTCGCAAAATATTAATTTTCTTCAGAAAGCTTTACTAAATTTTTTATTCAATTTGTAAAATAAAATAAATATCAGAGAAGATGAAAATCAGGATATTTATTTACTGTGTTCTTGCAGAATCGTGTAAGCAGAATATCCCCCTTTCATTACCTGCAACAAAAATGTACAGGATGACAAAATAAAATGCGAAAGCAGTCAATCAAGTGCTAAATTTGGTTCGTAAGACCATTCATCTTCGTGATTCGATAACTTAGAAATTAATGGTTCTCTTAAGTAGAAGGTACTAAGTGCTTAAATGAACTGTTGCAAAAAGAAAATCAACCATATAACTATGAAAACCTTCAAATGAACATTAGTATGGTAAAACTTGCGGAAACAAACACTTCTATTAAGCAGTCACCTCTATTCATGGCGATTTTTTTCGTGGATCTAATTGATTTTCTCATGAAAATGTATATGCTTTTTCGAGTGGTCACCCATTTCCGGGTTAGAGACAAGGGCCCATTTCGTAAATCACCCTATATTTGACCGTCACAACTTCCTGACAAATTTACAATTTTGATTCGTGATGTTAAAAAAATCAGAATCCCATTAGATATTTATTCGGTATATTTCAGTGTCGGAGGCATTGTCAGACTGTATATCGTACGGAAGATAATTTTATTTCTGATAAAAATTATTTTCTTGCATTATCTAAAATTTCGTTAAGGGCGAACTAAATTCAGTTCTGAATCAGGTCTACTAATGTTAAGAAACAATCAATGGAATGAAAAATGAGAGTGCAAATTAAAGGAATTAAGTGATTATGTAAATACATTATTTAATAATAATGTGCGACGAAATTTTTGGTTTGGTTTAAAATAATTATAATTAAAATGTTTTAAGTATATATACATTACAACAGAAAATTATTTAAAATTTCACAGCATAACAGGAAATGCATACATCATTTTAAGTAGCAAAATTAGACTGCGGATATCCGTATTCAGTATCCTCAAAGACATTCATTAAGGGTATACCTGTATCAACGACAATTGTTATCCGAAACCATGAGGGATAGCTTAAAATAATTTCGCTGTAAATTATTATAGTTTTTTGGCATTTTTAATTTCGGGAAATTCGGGTCATAAAATTCACTTCATACTAATTACATTTTTTTCGTAATTTATGAATTTGGAATACCAGTTTTCTACATATTTCCAAGAAGATTTCGCAATGGTAATTTCCTCAGTCAATGGAAGTTCTGTGTTCGCAATGCGAATTATTTTTCTTTTAATTGTGACCATGTTCCCATGAACTAACATCTGCCACTTTTACTAATGCGAAATAATGGATC
>JAHLJT010009362.1:0-24344 GCA_031308135.1 Acheta domesticus | reverse complement strand
GGTGTAAGTGCCCTTTATTCATGCAGAGCGGTTGCCAGGCGTACGATTATTATCGTTTATGTTTATAATACTTGGATTACAAGTTTCAAACAATGTCATTGTTCTTAGATAAAAGCAATTAGCAGTAACCGTAATAATAATAATTTATTAAATCATAATAATAAACTTAATTTACTACAACTTAACTTTAAGTTGCTTGTCCTAAAGAAAGAAATAACTTATCGTATAGTAAGAAATATATAATTATTGTAGCATTGCTCTCTTTGCCTATGATAATTCCTTTAGTTTATAAGGGCAAGTTTCAATTAAGTAATTTTTAGTGCTTTTTGAATTTAGTGTTGCTTAACTCCTTAATAGGGTTAGGTAGTTTATTGAAGAGTAACGCAGCATTATAAGGATCCTTCTTTGAGGAGGATTTTGCAGAGTACATCTTGTGATAGTTTTCCTTTGCTCTAGTATTATATTGATATACACATTTATTTTGAGTAACGTGACAGTTATTGTTTTTGATGAGCAGAATTATTCTAAATGCATAAATTGCAACAACAGTCATTATTTTGTATTCTTTTTAAAAATGTTTACAAGATTGGTTAGGATGCAGCTGCAAAATGCATCTCAGAGCTCTTTTCTGTATTATCATAACCCTGTCCATGTTCCCTACACTTGTTGCTCCCATATTTCTATGCCATATTGAATGTAAGGGCATATAATGCCGTAATATGTAGTAATGAGCATTTCACTGTCATATATTTTGTGAGATTTCTCAGTAAGTAAATGTTAGAATTAATTCTTTTTGAATATGCCATTAATATGTTCGTTGTATGTTAGATTTTGGTCAATGTGGATTCAAGAAATTTTTGGTTTTGTACTTGTGTACATTTTGATTGTTTATATCAATATTTATTTTGTCATTTAGGTTTTGTTTGTGATGGCTAAATTGCATCATATATGTTTTGTTTATGTTTATGTTCAGATTATTATGTCGTAGATAACTGGATACTTTATGCATTGTATCAGTCATACTTACATTTTCTTGTAATGCTATTATGTTTTTATTACTACAGGTTTACGTTGTGTCATCTGCGTATGAGATCAGTTTATTTTTTGATGTTGGAATGTCGTCCACGTATATTATAAATAGTAGTGGTCCCAATACTGATCCTTGTGGGATTCCTGCTGTACCAACAGCAAAAATTAGATTTAACTTTATTTATGGATTTTTCTGTTCCCCAGTACATTTGAAACACTTTGTATACGTTCTGTAAAGTATGACTTTAGTAATTTATAAATATTACTTCTTATTCCATAGTGATCTAATTTTTCAAGAAATAGTTTATGTGAGACACTGTCAAACGCGTTCGGTAAGGTCCATAAATATACCTACAGTATAAAAGTAATTTTCTAGATTATTTATTATATCATGAATAAAATCAGTAACTGCAGTAATAGTGGATTTATCCTTCCTAAATCCATGTTGTTCATTACTTAACAGGTTGTTCTTTTCCAAGAAATTATAGATTCTGACTGCTATTACTTTCTCTAATAGTTTTGCAAAACATGATGTAAGAGTTATTAGTCTATAGTTTTACGACTTCAGTAGGATTATCTTTTTTAAATATAGATCGTACAATACTAATTTTCAATGAATCTGGAAAAACACATTCATCTACTGAGTTGTTAATTGGTGAACTAAAATATTTATTAAAGAATTCTTGCATTTTTTAAATATTTCTGGTGTAATCTCATTCCATCCACTTGTTTTACTATTAATTATAGATTTTCAATCAGTTTTATTATATAATATATATATAATAATTATATATAGATTTTCAATAATAATATTATATAATAATTTTCAATAATAATATTATATAATAATTTTCAATAATAATATTATATTTCAATATAATATATAGATTTTCAATCAGTTTTTTAAATTTCTCAGGCACCTTCTGAACAGGTACATTACATGTTCAATTCTGGTATTTAGACACGTTTCATTGCAATGTTTAATTTCAGTACCAGTGCTTAGGAAATGTTTATTAAACAGTTCACAAATTAGTATTGGATCACTCACTAATTCGCTTTCATGGTACAGCTTTTTATTGTTTTCTGTTTAGTTATTTGTTTGCCTGTGTTCTTTACAATATTCCATAATACTTTGGATGTATTTTTTGCATTTTCAATTTGTTAATAATTCTGTTCGCTTTTGCACTTTTTTAATTCTTTTTGATACAATTTTCTGTAGCCTTTATAGCGTTCATTATGTCATTCATTTTAGTGTATTGAAATAGTGAGGATGATTCTTTCATTTTTTTAAAATTTCAATAACTATGTTTATTAGTTTAAATTTTCCATTGTTTGATGACTGCTAGTTTTTTAATTGGACATGTATTGGATGATTTTGTAATATTTTAAGAAATACATTCCATTTGTTGTTCGAGTTTTGGTCCGTGTAAACTTCTATCCATCTTCACTTCTGAGTGATTCACAGAGTTTAGAAATGTTTTTATCTGTGTAGTGTCTTATAAATGAGAATTTTATATTTTGTTTGTGAGGGTTGCAGTTATGAACATCAATTATTTGCCCTTTGTGGTCAGAGATATGAAAATCTAGATTATATGTTGTATAGTTTCTTTGTTTTATATTGGTTATTACATGATCAATGGCACGACTAGAGTTTTCTGTACTTCGGGTAGGTCCAAGTATAATGTCATGCATGTAAAATCCCTCAATTATATCCCTTAGTTTATTTTCTGTCTTTATTAATGTCCATACTTAAATCACCTAATATTACTATTTTATTATTATATTTATTTAGTTTATTTAGTAGCTCTTCAAACGTTTTCAAGAATTCTGTACTGTTTGCATTTGGAGATCTGTACATGTACGATTATTTATTGATGCACGATGTACGATTATCTTACAGATAAAAGTACGATGATGTGAGTAATTGAAGCAGTGATCGGCTACTAGAAGAGGAAGAAGAACTGAGTAATGAAGATTTTTAAAATTAAAGTTGTGTTAATGTTTGTTACGTTGTCATTTTTATATTTAAGAGATGTCATTATTACATAAATGACGTCAGAGTCGATTCTAAGTTACTAAAAAACTTCTGTTCAACTGAAATACCACTATATACTACTATGATCCCGGCAAATTTATTAGTGGAGGTTTCAATCAAGTAGAAGTTGTGCGGTATAATCAGTTCGACAATGTATATGATCGAGTAAATAAAAAAAAACTTTTATTATTTTGATTTGTTATATATTATACGTATGCATACATATTAATAAAAGTTATGGTTATAATAATCTCTATATTATATTAGTTGTATCTCCGCTGCATTCATTCTCAATTAGAAATATGTCGTGAAAGAAAATGTTTGAACTAGGGTTAGGATGGCACGGTTCCTTTCGTTCACTGATCCGGTTCACTAGGGAGGAATCGACTCAGTGAACCGAATCCTTGTTTACTATTCGCGTTGAACATGGTAACGTAATAAATGTCTTTGAAAACACATTCTATTTAAGAAGCGCGTGCTACTTGAACATTCTTTACTACTTGAGCCACTCATTTTGTGTTACTTAAGCCACTCGTCTATTTAGATAAGCAAATGCTACTTATTACATTGCTCTATAAGCCACAGAATATAAATGGGAAAAGTATAACTCACGTATTGTTGGAATTTTTATACATTTATTTTAAGTTATAAAACAAAAATATAAAAACAACAATAATAATAATAATAATAATAATAATAATGTAAACGAAGAATTTTAAGAACCTGAAACAAAAAAAGTATTTTTAAAAATAATACAATATAAAATAAAACCAATATCAAATAATATTAATAACTCACTATTAAATAGAATGAAGATAAATAAGGAAGGAAATTGAAGAAAAACGAAGAATAACGAAGAAAAATTTGTTGAAACAGCGTAATTTCTATAACAGAAAAAACATACTTTTAAAAAGAATACAAGCTAAAATTTATAAAAACCAATAGGAAGTAAATACTAAAAATTCGCTTTTGAATGCAATTGAACGATGAAAAAAAATTAATATAAACAGCAACTCAGAGAATATAAACAAAAAAATTAAAGTTGAAAAAGATTTTTTAAACATCATAATTTTCTGTAAAAAATAAATTCACAAATTTTTTAAAATAAATTCTATTTCACAAACTCATACTACTTAAACTACTTATCCGTCTGTCCTATCCTTTCTCTCAGTAAATTTCATTGCTCTCTTACATACGTGACACACACGTCGAGACGCAAGCAATCCACTTTCTGACACCACTGAATAGCATTTAAACTTCCCGCTTGGCGCAATTCATAAAAAATTCTGCGTTCACTCCTTCCATCACGGTAGACGTACAAAATCTATTCAAAGAGGTCTTGAAATGCTATAAAACACACAATTCCATGAAGAAAATAACTTTGCGTGCGAACAGTTACTAATCGCATTCAATAGTGCCAGTAAATAATTTTGTTGTTATGGGAACAACTGAAAGTGACGTTACTAGAAGGCTTTTTAAAATCTAAAAACATTTCTTTACTAATATTTGAGTTCAAAAGCAGCAATCAAATCTGCTTAGGAACAAGTTTAATTCAACAAAAACAAGTGTAGTGAAGTGTAATTTTCAATGTGAAGTGAAAGTTATTTTAAAAGTGTTGTGATGAAGAAGAAATTTTTCGTAAAATATGAAATTGGTCATTTCGTGTATATTTATGCTTTGACTCATCAAAGCTAATCAATGCGAAGATAATTCAATTATTATTTCTCGCCAGCTCTGAAGAGAACCGTGGAGGGTGAATCACGAGAGTAAGTGAATCACAAAAGGAACCAAAGGAACCGTGCCACCCTAAACCCTGGTTCAAACCAAGAAAATAATTTAAATAATATGTTTCAAAAAGTCATTAAAAAGTACGATAATGTTTACATTATTTTTATTAATGTACGATAATTTGATATCGCCGTACGATAGTTGTACGATAATAATAGATGGCGCAGTACAATATTCACTTTTCAACTATCTGGCAACACTGATGCAGAGAAAAATGAGCATGCCTGAGCACAACTTATTGAATGTGGTTCATAAAATAGCACGCACGGTGATTGAAAACTTTGTTAAATTTAATTTTTCAGAAAGAGAAAAAGAAATTAACCATTAAAGAAATAGAAATCTTTCATGAAAATCCAGATTACTCTGAAGTAAAAGATTGCGAAGTGAAATATCTTAACCAAGACACTGCGGTTTGGTCTTTAAAGTGGAATATCAAGAAGGAACTTTCAGCCACCTGTTTGGTAAGTGGCAGTGCAATACAAATATCTGCCTATACATTGAGGATCTGCTTATCGGGTCATATATCCAGCGTAATAAGATTATGTTATAATACTACTAGTTCCGTATAATTTGAAAAGTAGTTTCCCAAAACAACAATGTTCACGAAATCTGCATTTCATTCTGCTCTTGTAGGCATCGCTTAAGAGCTTTAGAAGAGGACAGTAATGGATGGGGACAATATATGTATCAAGTTCCTTCAATTCCAATCAACGATTTTTGAAAAGCGAACCCGAGTACAAACAAATCTGTGCTACAGGGAACTTCCCACCTAAGTTCCCTTTTGTGGCGGTAAGTTTTTTTCCTTGATCCCAGCATTACTAATCTTAAGATTCATCATAAGATATGGGCTTTTATATTAACCGGTAATGAACCTCGTCTGAATTTAAATCCTATACTTTAGGTCGATATGTTACATTTTTACCTGGAAAAAGGTCATAAAAATATTTCCTTTGGGTATATTGGATGTACCCAGGCACTAGATAAAACCGTTTTTGATCTCCAAGACCCTGTGCTAACACTGAGATACCCGAAAAACGATTTATTTTCTGACTTGTTTCGTATTTTTACTTTCCCGTATACGTACGTATGTATATGGAGTAATATACATAGTATAGGGAAAGTTATGTAATGAATGAGCGAAACACCTGCGAATTTTTGGCAGAAAAGAATTCATTGCCGGGCCCTGATAACGAAAAAGTGGATAAATCTAGTTGCTAAATTAAGAAAAAACTCCCCCAACACATAGGGTAGTCAGAATCCCTCTTTTGTGGGTCCTTGATATCGAAAAAACTAATGCAAACGTTCACCTGTCCGTGTGCACACTATTAGCGCCTAAACCATTCGCAGGATTTTTTTCAAATTGAAGAAAACCTTGTCGATCTGGCACGAGTCGAAGCTTTGAGATTTTGGAAAAGAGTCTATAAAATTTTGGGGTATTTTACATGAACCACCCCGTGAACCATCCACCTTCAAAACAGTAAAAAATCCAATTTTACTCCGCTTACTCAAAATCATTTGATAACAATGTTCCTATCAACTCTGACATTTTAAATTCTGTTATAAAAATAATGATCGGCTGATTTTAAGGACAGGGTTCGGCTCACTAAAACAACGGCGCACGGTTCACTTGCGCATGGTTCACTCGCGCGGACCACGAGAACGGATCACTCAGGGAGCAGGAAGATGCCTTTGTGCTTGCGTTGTGCGGTGTGGTGCGAATGTGTAATGGAGAATTACAATGGTTAAATGCATAAAATGCGTTGCATGCATAATGTTAAATGCATAAAATGCGTTGGACAGACTCAAGGATGTTTATGTTTAATGCGAGGGCCGAATGCCCGAGCCTCGTCCTCAACTTGGACACGGGTAGCGAAGCGTCACGATTCCACACGAAAGTGCGTTGGCCACGTGGCCGTGTGGCCGGGCACACTGTGGCGGCGCCGCGAGTGACTCGTTCGGAACCGAATCGTGCGCGTCAATAGGAGCCGAACCCTGTCTTTGAAATTTACCTAATGATCTATAGCTTGAATTTTTTCCCTCATTACGTCTTCAGAAGGTTCATTTTTGTTTCGACGTAAACCAAAGCTTATTGTGGAGTCTTCTTAACAAAACATTGGATAAATGTTGTTCATAAGTTCATAAATGTTGTTCAAAAAGTAAATTACTTTTTCCAATACCACGTTCTGTAACCAGAATCCAGGAATATGTGTGTTCTTGATACGAAAATTCGATTGCCAACAAAATGTCTTAAAGAAGAAATTAAATTAAAATAAGGCATCCCCTGTCGAAATGATTCTTTGAGAACGATGTTTGAACTAACTAGCCCAAATACGTTTATTCTATTGAATTTTTGTTCTTTGTCACAAAAGCACTTTCTGAATATGTATCCCAGAAAAACTATTTTTTATTCAAATATCGCCTCTTGTAAAATAAAGTTTTTTTTTCTATTGCTTTTACAGGGTGAATACACAATCAAGGAATATCATTCAAGCAACCAAGCAATCTGGACATGGAATGCAACGATTATAAATTTGAAGTTACTCTTTCTACCTTAGAAGGGTTCAAAAAGGTCGATATTTTAGGAATACGCATGCATGTTAAAGTCCATTTGTAAAATAAACTAGAGTTGCTGCAACAGCGCATACTTTCTCGCATTATTGAGAACGATTACTTAATATTATAATATTGCAATTTCTACCTTCACTTCAGATATCACTTAACAAATCCAAACAAATTCTGCGGTGTCTATCCGCAATAGATCTCTACCTTTATATTTGCAGCAGAATTTACAGACGCACAAGAATAATGTCACATTTAAATGATGACTTACGAATGCATACGAAGCTGCGATATCATTACGTAAAATCTATCTTATTCTTCCCTTCTTTAATATAGTTGAATGAACCCTTGTATTGAACGTAGAGGCATTGTAACCTTAACGTTGAGCAAATAAAGCCTCCCTTTTTATCCTTCTCCAATCCATGTGGCCGTCCAAAAATGGAATTCTCGGAAAAAACGTCTCAAACTGTCATATCACTACATTCTTTACCAATGCCATGTGAAGGATTATATTAAGTAATTTCTCATAAATAACTAATTCTATTGCTAATGAACTACCTAAATAACGGCAAAAAAATTGCACTATATTTGTGAGAATGTTGCTGCTCCAGCAGTGGACTGTAGGAAAATTGTTGGGCTTTGGGGCAGCTAATCTCACATTCCTCGATAGCTCAGAATATAAATAAATAATCTGGAACCTTTCATCTAGTTTAATTGTACCAAAGTGGTCAGATTATACAAACAATCTGCTGTATGATCAGCATTCTTATCAAGTGAGGTGTTAAACTTATAATGCAAATACACAGAAAACATATACAAATAATTAGGTTAAAGATTACAACTTTGTGCAAGCTGTGTAACTCCTGGAGGTTGCCATTTGTATACACGCAGGCTGTAAATCTCGCAGTCGTCTTCTATAGCCAATCCATCTTGATCCTGGACCAGAAGATGCCACACAGAGCGGAAACATCAAATTACAAATCCGCACAAATGTGAGTCTCGAGAGAGAGTTAATTGTAAGCGGCAAGAGGAGAGATGTCTCCTTGCCATGTGGCGCACACGTGCTAAACCACTTTACACGTTTTTGACGTTTTCAAAGGGAGGAGCAAAAGCAAACACTGTCTCCGCACTTAAAAGTTTGCGACACATCAATAAACATATGGTTAGCGTCTCACAGAGCAAAACTCCCTAGATGGCCTTGGATAAGAGGGAGCACATTGACCAACTCGCCACATCGCCATCTTTCACACGGCACATGTATCAGCTCGCCTCGACTGCACGAGACTGACTGTTGCTTCCGGCTGGCGGAAGTAGCGGCTCCTGGCCCGTCCGGTGGAAGATATGACACTCGGCACGGGACAAGGAGGTTGAAGGGGCAGAGGGGTAACTTCGCTATATCCAACAATATTTTCAATTTTTCTTTCATGTTACATTTGAATTGTCTTTTTAAGAAAGAAAACGTAATTAGGCAAATTTCAATTAACGTTTGCGGATTGGTGGAAAGAAAATACATCAATACACTGAGAGTAAAAATCGAATTAATGTTGGGATTTTCAATTGTAAATTATAATTTAAAATAACATTCATTACCTTCCTTATACTTTTGATCCATTCGTTCTCACAGAATTGTTCCTTGTCCTAACCTCACCCCTTCCTTATACTCACACTTACATGCACTACTCTACCACACGTGACGGGAGATCTGTCTGGAGCTTAGAGCTTGCTCCAGTTGTGGCGGTACCCCGCTGGTGGGAGATATCTTGTTGGGGAAAATTCTACTATCCCACAGGTAGTTCGGCGCCGTACCTGATCACCCAACGGAGAATATCACCGCCACCTGCCGAGGAAAAATGAGCACAAACTGGTTGATTGGTTAGGCGCGGCCACTGCTATGGTCACTGGTCCCATATGTGCAGGGCTTGTTTTTATCGTGGGAGGTGACGGTGATTTTCCTCCGCTGGATGGCGAGATCCGATGCCACGTTACGTCGGCTTACGGGGTTTTCCCCAACCAGGAATCTCCCACGAACCCAGCCGGGGCAAGCTCTAAGCCAGTGTTGTCAAAGTCGATGCCACGAGCGGGAGTCCGTGGCACGAGTGCCACGACGAAATCACCTCTCCAGGCAGTTCATAAACCCGCCGCAAGAGACAACGCCATCACTATTGTAAATCGGCAAGGTTACTAATAGTTTCCTCTCCCGACGCTAGTGGCGCACAGAAGCTCGTGGCATGGCACGGTGCCGCGAGGCGTGCCACTGCCACCAGTAGCAGACCTTGACGCCACTGCTCTAAGCTTCCGTCTGGTCTCTCGTCATGTGTGGTAGTGTACTGCGTGCGAGTGTACGCGTGTGTAGGTAAAGGGAGAGATTGGGGCAAAGAAGAGGAAGGAAGGATCGCGCGCGGTCGCATCGCATCGCAAAATGTGAATGGTCACTTAGCCTGACCCCTTGAGGAAGCTATTCAAACCGGGTCTTCTTCTGGAGATTTTGGAAAGGGTTGTCGACTCCCTCCCCCCGAACAGGGACAGGGATTGGAAGTGCGCGAGGTCTCTGCCTCTGTGGCCCGTTCATTAGGGTACTGCTCCATCATTCGCCTGGTGTTGATTGGAGAAACCACGGAAAACTACCGGAACAGAGCAGCCGGACGCTAGAATCCACCTCTAGATAGCGAGTGAACTCGTCTGTGAACTCGTCTCTGTAGCTATTAAACTAATGTTGAAAATCCTTCCACCGTCGGGGATCGAATTTTCGGACATCTCGGTTAGAGGCACTGAAGTAACATCAGTTGATTCTCTTATACTTCGGTTTTTCTTTCTTGGCGCCCGGGGGTGTGTCAATAAAATGGAATATCTCACGATATTTCGCGTCGTTCTCGATTGTGCCGCTAGGTGTCGCTTGATCGCAACTATATCAAGCAGCAATGCGGTCATGCGACTCCTAGTGGCACAACCGAGAACGACGCGAAATACCGTGAGATATTCCATTTTATGGACACTGCCCCGGGCGCCAAGAAAGAAAAACCGAAGTATAGTTACCTTTGCCAGTACTAAAATCGTCAGCTGAACTGTTCCAACATATAAATAATGCACGTTCACTGCCGAAAGATGAACCATAACTGGCGTCTGACAGTGGGTGTGTGGAGCAGATACGTACCCAGAACAGCTGCGGGCACAGATTCTGCGGTCGTTACTTCAAGGTCGAATTGCGAAATAGTTTTAAAGATTTCACTGCGGTGGGACGGGTTGTACGTAGAGTAGAAAGAAGCCGAGGCGGGATGAAGGAGAGTGGGTGGGCTAGAGAGGGCCACTGCCCCTCCCCAATCGTGGCACAAATTTTAAAAAACAATATTTAATAGGCATTTTATTTGGCGGATCTTCAAATTTATATTATAAAAGGTATATTTGTTTCTCTATTTTGAGAAGAAATTTAATAATTAACGAACAATAATTTTATTAAACTGAGCTCAAAATACTGTCCGTAGTGGTCAAATTCAGTTCAATATTATAAAACGCACGTAATATTGTTCAGCGTTATTGCGAATATCCCTTATAAATAAATCCTCATTCATATTTTTCTTTTAAACGTTATTTACTTAGAAATTAAACAGTTTCGTCACAACAATGAGTCATATCACTCAAATTAACTCTCGAAAAGAAAGAGTATTTTTCGTTTATTAAAAGCTATAGATATAAATAAAACACGAAAGGAGACACGGCTTAAGTTTTATAAGACAATTGCGGTCCCCCCTCTCATGTAGGCGAGCGAAACATGGGTGAACACGAAAAAGATCAAAAATAAAATACAAACGGCGAAAATGAAATTTCTGCTAAACACACTAGGATGCTCGCTACCATAGAGGATCTCTCCTCTATGCTCGCTACTCGACAAGAAACGGAACTCTGAGATAAGAGATATTTTAAAAGTCAAAGAACTGTACGAGAATATTCTCGAAAACAAGTTAAAATGGTACAAGCATGTATCAAGAATGCCAATGAACAGACTTCCATTCATAGCTATGAACTATAAAACAGAAGGAAGAAGGGACATTGGTAGACCGAGAAGAAAAATGGGTGCCGGAACAGGTCACATGACCTAAACCCTGTTGGGAAGAAGAAGAAGATATAAATAAAACTATAAGTACTATCGATCTTGCCAAAAACCAAGAATATATTTTAATTAGAAGAATTTGTGATTGTAGATTTTAAATATGTATGCTGCTATTATGTACAAAGATTATTGCTCGTAATGTAAATAATAAAGGCTTTCGACATTTCGATGTATGATTCACTGAGAAAAAATGCATCGTTGATTTAACAGTTCGGATCGTTCGAATAACGACGATTGCTACCTCTGTGTTCAACTAATCTAATTAATAACATTCAATAATAATCCATTAAGTAGCATAAATAATTAAACATGTATAATTGCAGCATAATTAACTTAAAGCATTAATATAAACGAACATTTTTATACGTAAAATAGCGCCCAAACTCCCCCCCCCCCGCAACGAAAGATACTCCTCTGGAAAGGGATGAAGGAAAGGGGGACGAATGAGGAGATGAGATCTGAATCATTCCCGGTGCATTTTCAGGAGAATAAACCCTCAAATCCACCTCGTTGGGCAGGTCTGCCAAACAGTCAAGCGATTTCAATTTTGACAGTCGCAGACTATTAGCGAGATGGAGCTTGTAATTTTAGTGCTGGAGATACGGTGGAATCAGTTACGTTTTATGGACATCTTAGTGTCAAACAGGTAAACTTCAATTATAATTACATGTTAATGAACGGAGAAAAACACGAGTCTGGGATCAGTGTGGTAAATTCATTTAAATCTGCACAAAAAGTAATGGCATCGACTACAATTTCAGAAGTTGGATGTTCTTTCAATTACATTAAATCTCTTTTTATAAACTGAAACTGCAGTTTAAGAAAAACCTGTTTTTCCCTGCTTAAGTGTGTCTTTTTGACCATATAAAATAAAATGCAACGAACTGCGCGCCCAGAAATTATAAAATTATAAACTAAGATATATCTTACACCACGATGATACTACGTTAGTCATTTGCCTTTTGCGTGAAGTCTGAAGAGGTTAATCTCACCAAGAATTTCGGTAAGCGGTTACAGTGCATATCAATTTTTTAACAGTTAAATGAATTGTACACTCAAAACGTAATATTTTATTTATACCAATATTACTTTAAGAACATTTTATTTGAAAAAATTACCTTTGTTGGTACTTTCATTCATCATTCAAACATGTTCAAGTGTAATGAAAAGAGGAAGAGTTTCTGGAGCTCACGAAAACGTGCTTAGAATTTACGACGAAAATAAGTAAGTAAATAAAAATCAGATTTAAAAATCATGATTTTTTCTCCCAATTTGTGAATAGTTATGTTACAAATGTGGTTACACAAGTGTGGTTAGTTTAATAATCAAGATACATTTGTTTTGATACCCAAATGTCTCCGAATTGAAAGCACCTACCCGGAACCGGATATGATATTTCATTCAACGGCACATTCTCAAACTGCAGCAGAATTGTCGTAGTGTTTTGTTCTGTGCCATTTTATAAAGTGCTACATTACTGGTTCGGCGAGTTACGATAAAGAATAGTGCATAGTGAGTTCAAAGAATCTAATGTTGTTTCTGTACAATTTGAATGAAGTATAAGTGGATATGTCTAAATACTTTTTCTGAAACTGAACTGCTACGAATTGAAATGCAGACATGGAATTTAATATTTTTCATGTATTTGGATAAATGTTATTAAATAGTGTTTTTAACACGCCGTGCGTGAATCACGGTTTCTCGTGCTTTTCCATGTGCGGCACAGCTAATTTCTTCACAGTGTGCGAAACATCTATAACGATTCGCAATTGTCTTTCGTCTTGACAATTCGTCGTCTTTGCTTATTATTTACAAACAATAGTGTTACGACACTGACTGCAATCCATTTACTTTTGTACAAGTAAGGTATTTCTACTTATTTGCTATTTAATTTATGTTCCTTTACTTGACGCATTGCGTTCCGCTCACGAACGGCCATACTCTACTAGAGTGGAGAGGTTCACGGCGTGTTAGAAGACTGTATACCAGACCTGCACAACGCCTGCTCCCGCGGGCATTCTGCACTTGAGAGCCGATCGTCTGCCCTTGGCAGCACCGAAAGTGCAAGTAGTGGTGAGTAGGAAGCTTTGCGGGGAGGGGAGAAGTCTGACGTAGCACGACGCGGCGCGTAGATTGAATGCCTGGGCGTCTAATAATGATCCATGCTTCAAAATTAAATGCCTATTTGTTTAAATGGATTATGTCTAGTATTTCAAGTTACCAGGGTCTTAATTCACCGTTTACGTTCTTTGCATTACTGTATATTTGTATCCACCACTGTATGTATTTTCATTTTCTAATTTTTTTATTTACCATTATTTATTTATTATTCACGTCAAAAACAGTTAAAAACTGTATGTGAATTGGGGAGAAGTGAATTTTGTGCACGTTTTCATAATTCTGTGATCTCTATCCTAAACCATATTCTAGTCGAATTTTGAATACAGAAAAGAGAGGTTTTTTTCGAGTTTTGTTGACAAAATATTCGCTCCTATATAATAAAATATATTTTCAAAGGTAAATTAGCTATAAATTCCTGCCCTGAACCCTCATGTTATTCATGAAAGAATAATACTTTTTGCCGCAATAATATGGAAAACCATAATTTGAATAACTATATTTCCCACTAAAATTCAGAAGACGTGCACAAATAATGAAGTTACATTTATGCCCAGAAAAAAAACAAGGGACCATCTCAGCATTTGCTCAAGGATCAGGGAAACTGAACGAAAAACCTGATCGAGATGGGAAGAATTTAATGGGAATTTTTAAAGAAAATAACATGCTCATTGTGACTCTTAAGCATTATTTTAAAGCAATAGCTTTAATATATATACCCATACATAAGATAAATATATTATTTAATTCTAACACGAAATTGTAATTTAGTAATTGATTGTTCACCAGGAATGTTATAATCTCCAAATCATGGAAAAATGAACAAAATCATGAGAGCAATCTCTCACTTCAAGATTGAGATAAAAATAGAATATGTGGCAATTGCAAGAAGGCTAATGTTTAATAGCACATTTGTGACAATTTTTCCCCTTTATGAAACTGAATAAAAGAGATCAACGAGCAAACGTCTGTGACGATATGTTACGGACAATCATAAGATAATCATGGGTATTGGTTAAATAGAATGCAAAGGGCTTTATATTTTTATACGATCTCGTAAACGACTCTACACTCTTGTCAGAAATTAGAACAGAAAATAATCATGATTTTTTTAAGAAAAATATGTTTTTACTTTGAGAGAACCGTCTTATTCAATTAAACATAGTTAATAAAAAATAGTTTATTGCTGTCATCAAACAAAAACAATTCAGTATCAAAATTTTGTGTTTAGCACAACACTAAATTTGTGATTACATCGTAGCAAAGCGAATTACATTATAAGCCCTACAAGCAATTATAATACTTGGTGTCGAAATCTAATATGTATAATTCGTTGTAGTTTCATATTTCGCCCTGTCATATACCGAGAACAAACATTTGCAATATAAAACAAAAGACATTATTACTTGAACTGTATATTACCGTATGTTGTTGCCGATTGCTCTTTAAATTTACGCGCTATCCTTCGAATTGCACATTCTGATTGGTGATCCCCACTCCTAGATTGGGTCTCATCCCCACCCTTCATCGATTTTCTCATTTGCACCTGAGTTGCCCGCACGCAGCTCCTGAGGTCAGTGAAAGTGCAAAATCCTGTGCAGGTCTGCTGTATACACAAAAAAGGCGGGAGGGGATTCCAGCACTCGTCTCTCTCTCTCGGCGCTACGCTCGGACAAACGACAAACTCGACTCTTGCGAAAATTACCTGTTTCGCACCTTTCTTCTTTTACAGTCCTTGCGCGAAACGCGGTTGCTAGTGTTTGTTTTCCGTATGCGACATTGCTAATTTTTTTCGCAGTGAGCGAAACATTGCGAAGCGTGTGCGAAACATCTGTAACGATTCGCAATTGTCTTTCGTCTTTACACATCTTTGTATATTATTTACAAACTATAATATTACGACACTGATTGGAAATTTTTTTTATTATGTTTGAAGGCTTGGCAGCTAAGGCCTTTAGCCTTTTTACTGTTTATTATAAAATGTCACATATACAGGTACAATTTACAGTTACAATTCAAATTTCATGAAACAGATTTGCTTCTTTCAGGAATTTTAACGTCCTGCCAGTCGCCGTTATGTCCGTTCCTAAGTCCTCCTTCAGATCCCCCTTTATTTCACATCTGTCTCTGATTGTTGCGAGATTTACTCAGTCCGTTAGTAGGTGCTTCACTGTTAAAACTCCACCGCAGTCGCAGACAGGTGGTTCCTCATTCTTTAGCATGAATGAAGAGGTTATTCTTGTGTGGCCTATTCTTAGCCTGGTAAGGCACACTTGTTCTCGTCGAGTGTAGCTGACGTATGCTGGCCATTTATTCACGCTTTGCTTGATCGGCTTTAATTTCGTTTCAAGGCTATTCCATGTGGTTTGCCATGCTCTGAAGATACACTTTAATGCAGCATTTCTTGCGTCTTGAGGTCGTATTTCCGTAACAATTTTTAATTGTTTGTTTGCGGCATTTCTTGCTGCAGAATCGGCTTCTTCGTTGCCTGAGATACCTATGTGCCCAGGGCACCAGATGAATGTGACTGATGCTTCTCTCTGACTTAATTGGTGGCATGATAGAAGTATCATTTGAAGCATCGGGTCCACAGGTAGGCGTCTATGGCGTTAAGGAAGCTGAGCGAGTCTGTGCAGATGACAAATCTTCTTGGGCTGAGATTTTCACAATATCGCAAAGCTTGCAATACTGTAAACAATTCAGCTGTGTACACACTCGCTTCTAGGGGAAGAGTCCATGCTTTTGATATGCCTTCAGTTACAAATGCACTGCCAACTCCATTTTTGGTTCTTGATCCATCTGTGTAGATAATTGTGTGATTTGCGATGTATTCATCGAGAACTGATTTAAATCCGATTTTTAATTCTGGGGGAAGGCATTCTTTTTTCTTTACACTGGTTGTGTCGAGTCAAACATCTGGCATTTTAAGCGTCCAAGGTGGAACTTCGTATGTTTTATACTTCAAAACCGATGGTAGAACGATGTTATAACATCTAGTTATTTCGATTGCACGGATGTTGGCTGGACGAGTGGCAGTAGGTCTTCGATCGTAAACATATGCCCATTTAGGTCTAGTCATCAATGAATGGTTCAAATGCTCTGGCAGTGACAGCATTTTTGATCTATATCTAAGTAGTAGTGTTTGGCGTCTATGAAATAGCGACATGGTACTGGTTTCACAATAGAGACTTAAGGAAGAACTAGTGCGGAACGCTCCAGATGCATAACGGAGGCCTGCATTGTGAATTGGATCTAATTTCCTTAAGCTTGACTTCCTGGCTGAGGAGTACACTGCGCATCCATAATCTATTTTGGACATTACCATTGATTTGTAGAGACGAAGTAAGATGTCTCTATCTGCTCCCCAATTTATATGCGAAATGCATCGTATTACGTTCAGAGCCGTTCTGCATCTAGACAAGGTATAATCTATGTGCTGTTTCCAAGTTAAATGTCTATCAAAGATCAAACCGAGGAATTTTGTCGATTCATTATATGCCAGTTGAACACCATTTAATGTCAAATGAGGATCTCTGCATCCTTTCCGTTTCCTACAGAAATGGACGCATTTGGTTTTAGCTGCTGTAAATGAGAAGCCGATATTTTCCGCGTTCTGTTCTAAGGTATTAATGGCGTTTTGCATTTTCAATTTGATCATTGCCGGTGATTTGGCTGAATAAAATAGAGCAATATCATCTACATACATGCATTTTCCAACTGATGTTTCTATGCCGTCAAACATCTCGTTTATCGCTATGATAAAAAGTGTCCCACTTAATGGAGAACCTTGTGGGACACCGTTCTCTAGTGCGTGGCTTTCTGAGATGGACTGCTCAATACGAACTTGAAAGGATCTGATACTAAGAAAGCTGGATATAAAGTTTGGAAGTTTTCCTCTGAGTTGCCAGTTGTATAGCTGTCTCAGAATGTTGTAACGCCAGGTCTTATCAAAAGCTTTTTCCAGATCGAAGAATACAGTAACCATATGTTGTTTTTTGATAAAGGTGTTCTGAATTGGGTTTTCCAGATATATTAGCTGGTCAATGGTGGAATGATGCTGTCGGTATCCGCACTGATGTTTATTCAGGAGTTTGCATCTTTCGAGACACCATGTTAGCCTGGTGTTGACCATTTTTCTAGAATTTTTCCTAGACAGCACGTCAATGATACCGGGCGATAATTTTCGGGTTTCCATGGGTCTTTGCCAGCCTTTAAAAGTGGAATTATTATCGCCTCTTTCCAGCATTTGGGGTAATTGCCGTGTATCCAGATGTTATTATATATATTTAACAAGATGGAGAGTATTTCTTCTGGCAACCGACGTATTATGCTGTAGGAGAGGTTGTCTGATCCTGTTGCAGTGTCTCCAGCTGCACTTATGGCGTCTTGTAATTCTCGCCTTGGGGTCAATCCATTTTAAGTGGTCCAGCACTGGTCGCTCGAACATCTCGAAAAAATTTCATATTTTGTACATAAATTTCCTTATGTTTTGACTGTTCAAAACCATCTTTAACTTTTTTTATTGTATCTGGTTTACAAATGGCGGCCATTTTTGTTTCGCGCCTGCGCCATTTTTCGCGTTCGCAGACATTTACTCTTTTCTAAATTGCTCAGCTCTCAATTCTTCTAGCATTCTAGTATAAAAAGTATTCGATTCAGCATACTTTGGCCTGCAAATCGAAATATTATTTACCTATATTCTATGTTTTTATTTGGGAAATATTTGCAACCAACAACAAACCAAGAACAAACGATGCTGGTCGAAGAATCGAAGACCTGTTACTTAACAATATGTACGTACTCTTAAACCCGCGCCCCCGCGTTGGTTCTGTCAGATACACGAATCTTCGGTTGTTGATATTCTAAGAAATAATCAGAGATGCGGAGTCAAGTTTGGCAGTAGCTTCGACTCTGCTTTCCTAAACTGCACTGGTCTAATATCCGCTGATTCTCTTGCATTTTCTGTTAATTCAGTCACGTTATTTTCACTAAGAAATACGGTGCGACCGTCCGTACTTCTGCAGAAACATTCAGAAATAGTAAGTAGAATGGCAAATTTAAACGCAAAAACATAAACAAAAGGCTGAATTTATTTATTTGTATTTTATAAATACTGTTTTTTTAAGCGGTTCAGATTTCAAAATCAAGATAACCATATTTTCAATTATGGACGTGGATGTCAAATTGTAAGTTTGTTTTAGAGTAAAGTATACGTAATATTGCAAATTATGTATTAGGCCACTATTATGTATATTAATTATTAAGTATAATTAATTATTTTATGTCATTGTAGATTTTAGTTTAAAATAGCTTCAAAATAATGTGATTACTACTTGGCACAAAGTATCCTCAATGGGGAAATGAAGCCTTTTTTTTCGTAAGTTTTCAATTTTTTTAAAAATACTTCAAGTTAAATCTAAAAGTTGTAATTTTTACTGAAGTTTGGTATGATAGCGGTTTAGCATGAGTGCAATTTTCAGATTTTATCTGGTCCCCCAACAGAGATATTACAGTTCAAAATTGGGAAAAAATCCAAAATTCCAATTTTCAGGAGGATGTAATTTTCAAGGGGTACGTTATATATCAATGATATTTTACAAAAAGTAACTATACTATTGTGTGTAGAAGTACAGAAAAAATTAAGGCTTAGATTCTATTAATTCTTTAAAAAATTACTCTCTGAAAATCGAATTTCGTTCATTCGCGTTCCGTAGATTTGGTTGCAAATATTTCCCAAATAAAGACATAGAAAATATGTAAATAATATTTCGATTTGCAGGCCAGAGTATGTTGATTTGAATGCTTTTTATTCTAGAATGCTAGAACAACCGAGAGCTGAGCAATTTAGAAAAGAGTAAATGTCTGCGAACGCGAAAAATGGCGCACGGCGCGAAACAAAAATGGCCGCCATTTGTAAACCAGGTACATTAAAAAAAGTTAAAGATGGTTTTGAACAGCCAAAACATAAGGAAATTTATGTACAAAATATGAAATTTTTTCGAGATGGTCGAGCGACCAATTTATTAAATTCTGGACCACTTAAAATGGATTGACCCCTTGTGAAAAGGGCGTTATACGGCTCATCTATATCAGTTGTAAAATTTAGTATTTCTTCTTCTTCTCGCTTTTTCTCTAGGAAGTCTTCAGGATAGCTGTTTGTGTTGCTGACTTTGGAGTATTGAGAGGCAAAGGCGTTGGCTATTTCGTCTGGGTTGCAGATTAGTTGTCCTTCATGCTCTATGCATGTAATAGGACTGAAAACATTTTTCCCGGCTATTGACCGGATCTTCTGCCATACCTCTGTGACTTTGGTAGCCCTGGTTATGGATGTCACGTATTTCTCCCAACTTGATCGTTTTGCTGTTAGTATTTTTCTACGAGCAAGTGCACGCAAACGCTTGAAAGCAATAAGATTGTCTTGAGTTGGTGAACGCCTATATCTGTTGAGAGCTCTTCTTTTCTCCCTTATTGCTTCTTTCGTCTCCGTATTCCACCATGGTACTGGCATTTTGGATGGGCGACCAGTACTTTGTGGAATGTATTTTCCAGCAGCAGAAATTACAGAGTTGGTGAAGTCTGTAACGTCTCTCTCCGTGTTTCCACTGGCATTTACTGGTGTTATATGTCTAATGAAGCTGTACCAGTCTGCACGGTTGATACACCAACGTTTTGGTAAATGTACGTCGTTTTTTTCGTATGTTTGAAGATGTCAAAAGAGGAAAGTGATCGCTCTGATGAAGATCTGGAAGTGGATTTCACGTCAAACGTGTTGCAAGATTTGGACTGCATATCGAAAGATCTATGGCCGAAAATGTGCCATTTCTAGCGTTAAAGTGTTGTGTTTAAGAGTACGTACATATTGTTAAGTAACAGGTCTTCGATTCTTCGACCAGTATCGTTTGTTCTAGAGCAGCCCCACGTGGTGCTATGAGCATTAAAGTCGCCTAGAATAAGAAATGGAGGTTGTAGTTGATCGATCAGAACTTGTAATTCTTCATTTTTCCATGAGGCGTCTGGTAAGTATATGCAACATAATGTCATCTTCAATGGCTGGTATAGGGTTACGGCTACTGCTTGTAGAGGAGTGTTGAGTTGCAGACGACTAACAGGACGTGTGTTGCTGATCAGTATGGCAACACCTCCTCTAGCTCGTCTATCTGGTTCTACGTCACTGCGGAAGGTCTTGTATCCTCTTAAATTGAAACGGTCTTGTGGCTTGAAATGCGTTTCTTGTAAGCACACATACATTGGCGTGTGATTAGCCAGTAGCTATTTCAGCTCACAATAATGCGAGATACAGCCGTTGATGTTCCACTGAATAATATTTTCCATAGTTGGAATGGAGTTCTCTGCTGTAGGATGGGTATGTCCAGCTTATTTTCTAGATTTTCCTTTTGGCCATCCCTTCTTCCTTTTCTTCTTGCGGGGAATTTTGCTTGGATCAATGGATTTATATTCGTTATTTTCCGCACTTACCATCGAGCTTGTCTCTGAGCAGGTGCTCGTATCTTGATGATTGGTGGTAGATGACTTAGTTTTTTGTTTTAGGAAGTCCTCCTTGGTGTATTTTGAAAGACGGGGCGATCGACTTCGGTAGCCTGTTGTCGATTCGCCTTTACTGGATGTGGCTGCGGGGGCAGCCACTGGATTTCTTTCTGCCTCATTTGGCAGGGATTTCGAAGATTGCTTTTCACTTAATATTTCACTTTGAGTGTTTGTATTTTATTCTTCTGTGTTGGTTTTCTTGTTATAAATTTCATTAAAATACTTTTCTATGCAGCGAGTTATTGCAGGCATTAGTTCTCTTACTACTAATGAAGGCAATGATGTGTTTTTAGTGACTGCTTCTACGTACGTGATGTTTCCTTTACTTTCAGGGCACACAAGCTTTTTTGCTTCAGGATAGCCAATTTTTTGTGTAGCTTTTACTTTTTGTATTGCTGCCTCTTGCTTGTAGATTGGGCAGTCCCTTGATTTTGTTGAATGCTGTCCACTGCAATTGATGCATTTGATAGGATCTATGCACGGATCATCACTATGAAATGGCTTTCCGCACTGACATGCTTTGATTCTCGCACATCTAGATGCTGTGTGTCCAAAACGTAAACACTGAAAGCTCTGCATTGGTTGAGGAACGAACAATCGTACGTTCAGACGATGAATGCCAGCTTTAATCTTCTCTGGCAATGTACTACGGTTGAACGTCAAGACATGGGATGCTGTAGGAATTATCTGCCCATCCCGCCTCATTGTTAGCCTGCGACAGGCGATGACTCCTTGAGAAGCTAGTTCTTGAGTTATTTCCTCTTCACTGCAGTTCAGTAAGTCACTGCAAACTACTACCCCTTTGCAAGTATTCAACGTGCCATGAGCATTTACATCAACATCGATAGTGCCTATTTTCCTCAATTCTAGTAACTTTTGCCCTTGATCGTCATTAAATGTTTCTAACAAGAGTCCAGTTGGAGTTTTCTTTATATCTCTTATGGCAGATCCAGCCCAAGTGTTAATACACTTTTCTATTAGAAATGGGCTTACTTTTTCAAAATTCCCTTCTTTTCTTTTAACTGTAAGGTATTTTGGTACTGCTGTTGTGTTCTTAAACAAGTCATCAGGGCTTAAGATTCTACCAGTTTTCATTCTTTTCGCTCTTAAGTCAGGACTATTTTCTGGACGAGGGTTTTTAAGGGATCCCTCAACCCTGAAATCGCAAACTTCAATGCGAGTCCCGCGAAGCTTGCTATCACTCGTAGCAATATCTGCCAGGGATGCCGAGTGATCCGCACCCGTGGCATTGCAGTCGCTGGTTTGACGACGCCCGGTGGCCTGCTTGCTCACCACCGGACCGCCGGTACTGGGGCTTCCGATCCCCTGCACCCTTAGCGTCGATCCTAAAGGACCCGCCATCCCGGGTTTATATTCGGGGTCACCTTCCCCTGGCATTTTTAAGCTACCGCCAGCTAAAAGGAAACGGAAAAAGAGAAGGGGGACAGTGAAGAATAGAGTTAGAATAGTAGAGTAAAATAAAAACGACTCCCTAGCCCCTCGCAACCTAATAGCGTCGGGTCAGAAACACAAGAGTTGGGCCGATACGAAGGCTGGCCTACAGGACAGAAAATAGAAGGTTGTCACAAGTAAGTGGAAGCAATGACACATCAAGTATGCTCCGATTAGTCGCCTTCTACGACAGGGGGAGGTCCCGTGGTGCTATTCTACTAAAACCCCCGACACCACACGGGGTTGGAAATTATTTACTTTTGTACAAGAAAGGTAAAAATATGACTGCGGAGAATATTTCGGAAATAGATTTTGAAGAAACGGTGCCGAAGTATTTTGCTGAAATGGCAAATAATATTAAATAACTTTGCTGCCTGACACGTTAAGACTACAATACACCTCAGCATAGTGCAATGAATTATAAAAGTAGTGCAACAAAATAAAAACACTTCTGTTGACAAAGATATTTTAATTTATGTAGATCTGTTGAAGAATTTATCTCCGTCAACACTTGTCACTCTCTGTGTTAAAAGCTACCAATAATATTTTTGAGAACATTGACATCGTTTCTTATAAAATTGTGCAAGGTTTTTTGAAGAGAAAATGTCAGAACCACAAGCGGAAGAAATCCAAATTGTTCACAGCAACTGAATTATAGGCATTCAATAAACGAGGATTGAAATAAAACATGTAGTCCACAAAGTGAGTTTTATTCAATTAATATAGATGTGCATTTATTGTATACAATGAATGCAATGATTTTAAATCTAATTTTTGTTTTGGAGGTTGTTCTAGTGATTGGTGAATCCTAGTGCATGCAGAAGGGGAAAAATAGAAAAATTAATATGTAGACTACTTACAAATAATATTTTGAGTTATGCATAATGTATTTTTAGTTATTTAATATTTAATTCATATTCCTTTACTCGATGCATTGCGTTTCACTCATGGCGTGTTAAAAAATAGTACGGAGCAACACAGGCGTGAATCACCTGTTTGGCGCCCTTGTTACGTAAATACTATTATATGTCTGTTTACACGCAAATAAACCACATCCTGAAACACGCCACCTCTATGATGATTCCATAATAATTATATGAATCATCAATTATATGCATGGTACATCTATATCTTAATCTATACATAGTATGTATTATATAATACGCATGTGTTTTATGTATTCTGAGTAATTGTTCTTTATAACATATTCCTCAATATCAAATAGTAAATTAATAGCAATGTCGTAGGTAGACAGGAAATGGTGGTAAATGAACAAATTAATTTCAATTATAAGGCGTTTTCGAATTTATTTTAATATTAATATTGTGTACAAGTGGGTTATAAACATTAACCCATTTCATTAATTTTACATTTTTTAAATTTCAAATTTTAATAATTATATAACAAAATACATCACTACAGAAGTACTGAATTGTACAACTCTTAAACTTTTTTTATTTTTGTGAACTTACAATATTAGAGATATTGTATTTCTAGTAAATATTAATGTGGGACATGAAATAGCAAATTTAAGCTATTTTAAATAATATGCACAAAGAAAATATTTTCATTTTCTAATGAATCATGTTATTCTATTATCTTTATAACATTTAAGCCATGATAAAATCTTGCAAAAAACTTGCGTATTCTGATGCTTCGTACATTTACTTTCAAAAATAAAACAGGGTTCCATCTCAAAATTTGCTCATTGTG
>JAHLJT010009361.1:0-33577 GCA_031308135.1 Acheta domesticus | reverse complement strand
AATATAACGGTGGATGTTTGTACGAAATATCTGGCAACCCTGTCTGCGACTTCCTTATCTTGTCAGATTTCTTAACGCGTGCCCGTCTTCAAAAACAGAATCCTACGAATTGTAACCAAAGCTCCATGGTTTGTCAGAAACTCTACCCCCTATTCAGATTTCAGCCTAAAATAAATAAAAGAGCTAATCATTCACATATTGCACAATTTCTTCTTCCGTCTACCTAACATAACCGGATCGCATCCCTTTACGTTTACAACCTCGGCATAGATAACTCTCCCTTCCTGAGAATAAAAAACTGATATCCTCTTCATTCATTCTTAAACTGATTTTCCACCTTTGAATAGTAATAAATAACTTCAGCAATTAAAATCATCTCTAGTGATGTTCTGGCAGTGCTCAATGAGTTTCGCTAAACGATGTTCTGGCGTTGCTCAAGGAGTTTCCCCAGTATAGTTTTTAAGATTAGTATAAGTCTTCAATCATCTGTAGAGCCGAAAGGCTGAACAATGTAAATTGAGACAAAAATAAATGAATTGAAATGAAAAAAACTCATGCGCCGACAACAGAGACTGGGCATGACTTCAGTTTCTTTCACCTGATGCGGCTCTCGTACACTCGAGCGCAGGGTGCTCTTCCTATACCTTACAATCCTAGTCCTTGGATATGTATCGGCTTAGTTTGAAATTGGTGAAGTAGGAGGATCCGCCATTGTAGGGATGTAGGACTAACCGTGACCCACTATCCTTCACTGAGCGCCAACTCGCGGCGCCGGCACCCAGAGGCGTATCTAGCTATTCAAGCGCCCATGGCAAGCATAGAATTTGCGCCCCTGTCAGGATACTTCAAATTAGGGGTGTTGTTATTTGTTTTCACGTGTATACTCTAAATAGAGCCCCCTGAGTGTGGCGCCCATGGCACGTGCTATGTCTGCCGCACCGTAGATACGCCACTGCCGGCACCACACTTATTGGAGAGGGACTGACACAAGGGAATGGAGCTGTCCAGGTCCAAAGTGTACATTTCTCCAACGCTACCTGTGGGTTATAAGGTTAGAAAGGTATAGTATGGTAGTGTCCACTTTGTCAAGTCACAAGGGTAAACAGTCATGACTAGGTGGGTTTCAAACTTCCCAACCTTTCTCTCCGAGAACGGCACCGCACTACCGATTTATCAGTCTCACCTGATACTTTCTATACGTTATGGAATTGCGACCACATTGGATTAATTGAAGGTAACAGAGGAACATTTCCAAAATACTGTAAATATTGTTTATGACTGATACACTCAGGAACCGTCCGATCGCACGAATGCGATCGGAAACTAATAGTACAAGGTGGATTTCAATCTCTATCCAGATTGTCCATGGTTGTAGGAGCAGGCAGATTGAATTTTTAAGTCAACCTGTCACCATTTAGTCTAAATGATTATAATTTTTAAAAAATATCTTAAATTCTTCTGCAAGGTCGTCATTATCATCAGCTAGCGCATGGGAAACTTTGACGTAGGTCTACTGGTATTGTTGAAAATTGTGTAAATAGTTGAGAGCTCAAAATATTTACACTAAGTTTGGAAAACAATTTAATTAAACTTGACAATGAACAAATGTTGAATTCTTGGGCGTTTTTTGTTGCAGGTAGTGGATCTGCTGAATGACCTATACACTGCCTTTGATCGTACAGTTGGAGCCTATGATGTGTACAAAGTGGAAACGATAGGAGATGCCTACATGGTGGTACGTAAAGTTATTTTAAATGAAATTAAATATTATAAGTATAAAATATCCATGGAAAAATTATGCTCTAGACTCTGCACATAATGCTCCAGACAAAACCCCAAAAAATGATTTTTTTTAAAAATCCCATTCCGTGTTATCTGATAGTATTTGAAATAATTATATTTAACATTGAAAATCGGACATGTAATCGTTAAAAATAATAAAAAGTAATTGTAAAATTTATTTCAAGGTTTCTCTTCTTTCGTGTTTCTGTTGTTTGTTTTTTCAACTGTTAAAACCATTAATTCACTCCGCGCCCCTGCCTTGAAACGTTTTCGCGCCCTAAGCTTCATCTTTCTGCGCACGAGTTGTCATCCTTCGGTACTGCATTGTGGGCGTTGTGTGGGTCAGGTGAGCGGGCTGCCGCTGCGCAACGGCGACCAGCACGCGGCCGAGATCGCGTCGATGGCGCTGGACCTGCTGGAGGCCGTGAAGCGCTTCCGCGTGCGCCACCGCCCCAACGAGAGCCTGCGCCTGCGCATCGGCATCCACTCAGGTGCGCCCCCACACGACGCTCTTCGTGTCTACTCGCCGCGCGACTTTTCTTGACGTCTCCCAGCGCGGGGTGCGGGGAAAGGACGTTACTGCCTACGTCACATCAGACGGATGTTGCCGACTGTAACATTATTAATACGATCCGCGCCTCTTTCGCTCATCATACATCAAGATATTATAGACGATAAATTAGAACAAATAATAAAGTAATTAATAGCAACCACAAGTGAAAATAATTAATGATAATATTGCTTATTAATGAGATATGTGATACTAGTGTGTGTACTTAATTTTCATCTTATGAGTAATTTGAATAATCGCTTGAATCCGAAAGCAGCGATAGGCAGCCCTGATAATCTTGCCGTGCCGTTCCGTGTGACACCAAGATTTTGACCAGGCCGTGCCGAGTCGTGCTGGGTTGAGCACTAGGGAGCTCAGACTCCAAGAAAAGTCGCGCGATTAGTAAATACTTGGGGTGTGCCTCTAATTGCCACAAGGAAGAAAGGGATCGTTGGCTCAAAATATTTTATTAACTAAAGGTTTACAGGCAGTAATCGGAAAATATTTCTTGTTGAATATTTCTTGTTCGTAAATAATTTTAAAAATTGCCTAAAAGAAATTATTATTAGACATGGTAGATTTTAGCGTATTGCTAAAAATGTTAAATGTTACCAAACGCTGAAACAAATAGTAATTGTGTGTTTGACGGTCGGTGCAATATATTTCTGAAGGTTTCTAATCTGAGATAAAATGCGAAATCACGTACAAACCGTGAAATGGGCGTGAATTTGCGAAATAATATCTAAATTGCATTTCATGTTTTCCTTCGTGGTTGCTCTCTAAACAGGGATGCGACACAGACAACAGAAGGATGTCCGAAAACATTTAATTTGAGAGTGACCGTCTTTATTAATTAAAAATTAAGATTTAACTGGCAAAACAAAGCAAAAAAGTAATACATTTTTTTTAAACTATCCTGGAAGTCTGAGTGCTAGAGATCATCTCAAAGGTTCTCACCTTCCTCACTTCTCTACGAAGGTCACGGGAAGAAGAGGATAGCCGTAAGCCTACGGGGCTCGCATTACTTCTTACGCTTTTATAGTTGTTGAAGTACAAAATTTTAAATTAGTTTCTTTTATTTCTTGATTTTAATGGGAAAATCTAAAAAGCATCAAAATATTTTTATTTCAAAGAGCTCTCCCTTAATAATAATTTTCTAAACAAATGCAACAAAATGCTAGTAAATGCTAAATCTCAATTTTTATAATGCTATATTCTTGTTTACAAAATGCGATTTTTTAAATTTAAAGTGGTAAATTCTACTATCACTACATAATACATTCAAAATTCGACCATATTAATTTAAAGTCTTTTATAAAAGATACAAATTATAGAGATTCAAAATTATTTACATTTAAAAATTAATACAAACGTTAATTAATTAATTTTAAATTTAAGTTTTTAATTCTTAATGTGAATTATTTTGTATCTGTATAATTTGTATCTTTTGTCTGCAAATTAATAACGGTCCAAATGTTGAATACACCAATAAATTTAAAAAATGATGAAAGATGTTCAAAACACATACTAAACTAAAAAAATAATGCATTTTTATTTCCAAAAACTAGATACACAGTTAAGAAGAACAGGAAGTTTTCAATCAGATTAACTATATTGTTAACCAGAAGATTATAAAGTATTTGAAACTCTGTCCTATTTTTTAAAACGTAATTATCAGAATATTGAGGATTAAAATCTTCACACTTTACTGCAAAGAAGCTATTAAACACTTGCATAATTTAGAATGTCAGTGTAAAACGTAACGGTCTTAATTGTTAGGTTAATTAAACACGCATATATTTGGAACCTTAAAAGAGCATAGTAGCATAAAAATATTTTGTAGCTGTTGATCTCCTAAGACTTAATTGAATGAATATTCGTATAATATCAATGATCAGGCTGCATTAATTTTCATGGATCACAAGATTTGACCGAGATTGATGATCATACAATTCAATCAAGAAGCTGGAAATTTGATCTAGAAAGAGATCATGACAAAAGGATAATGCAAATATTACTGAATGGTCTACTTACCAAAATTTCTGTGCAGGTCCCGTGTGTGCATGGAGTTGTGGGTCTGAAGGATGGCCCCGTTACTACTGCCTGTTCGGAGACACCGTCAACACTGCCGTCGCGAATGGAATCTACAGGAATGCGTAAGGGAAACTCAATTAATTCATGAACTACCTAAGAAAGGAAAATTTTTGTTTAGAACGAAACTTTCTATTTCTTTCGTTAAAAGCAATACATTTTTATGTAAAAACCTAATCTGGTAATCTACTGCGTTTGACACAATACTGGAAAAACTCTGAGGTTGTTGTGATGAACTGCCAACCACTATCACATGCTCTCTTCCCGACGGTTTTAGAATAATTGTCTCGTCTAAATGTAAGCAATGGCAACTGACCAGCCCTGATGCAACTACCGTTCAGTCGGAGGAATGTGCCTGGCAAACGGCCGTATTGCACTCCATACTTCCAAGCCCGTATTCTAGTCACTTAACCCGAACTATTCTCATGGTAAAAACGCACTAATTTTTGTGAGATAAACTCTTATTCATAAATTGAAGTGGAGTACAAAAGAGAAGAAACAGAATGTCATAAAGATTGCAGTTGCATAAAAAGAATTAACTTCATATTCAAACAAAAATAGTAACAATGTATTACTACAGAACACAAATGTAATGAATAAATTAAAAAAAAACTATTGGAAGATCAACTTTTGGAACCCTCTAGATGAACCGGAACCACTTGAATAATATATCCAATGCTCTAACATTTGCGTGGAAACCAGCTATTCTCTCATGGAAATGTGTTAACATTGGTGTTATTGAATTTTCGAACCAATGCATTTCCGCCTAGTATATTTTTATAAGCGATTTGTAGCATTAGAAAGCCAAGATTTTATAACCTTGCGCCTACAAACCAGTAAAGTCGCAAAAAGTTGTAGCTATAGTCTAATCCACAAAATGTGCCTGGCTGCTGACCGGTAAGGTAGGCAACTAGGGAATATTTACATGTGTCTTACAAATGTGTTCCACGAAAAAATGGATTTGACTGGAAGTGAGCAGTAAATCCAAATGGCCCTTTCCGGAAGTTTCACTGTACAGTAAATTCAGATTGATTTGCTCGTCCTTTGATTATACCAAAGATAAATTGTTTGGAGTTCATTATTTAGGTCCGCAAATAATAACACAGGTACACAAAAAAAAATGTTTTCAGGCCCAAACACTTGGACACACGTTTCTCTATGTATGTCGACGCGCTAAATCCGAATCTGAAGCCAGAATTGCGCCATCACACTCCCAATTTTTTTAATCGTAAAATTGTCTTTTTTTTGTCTTCGTGATTTGTCAGACCCTAAGACTTGACACATGTTTTTCTATGTATTTCGACGCATTTAATCCCAATCTTAAACCATAATTGCGCCACCACCCTCCATTTTTAAATCGCAAAATCCATCGTGTAATTGTATTTTTTTGTTCCCGGAAGTTGTTGTCAGACCCAAAGACTTGACATATGTTTCTCTATATATGTCGACGCGTTGAAATCCTAAACTAGAGACAAGATTTTGCCACCACCCTCCAGTTTTTTTAAATCGCAAAAAAAAAAAACACTGTGAAATTTACAATCGAACAATTTTGCGGTGGTTTTTCGCGATTTAAAAAACTCGAGGGTGGTGGCGCAATTCTGGTTGCGAGATCCGGATTTAGCGTGTTGACGTACACAGAGTAACATCGAGTCTGACAACAACAATGAAAAATAAAAAATACAATTTCATGGTGCTTTTTCGCGCTTTAAAACAAATTGGATGGTGAGGGCGGAATTCTGGCTTGAAATTCGGATTCAGCGCGTCGACATACATAAAGAAATATATTTCACATCTTTGGGTCTGACAACAACCCCCCAAAACAAAAAAATATAATTTTATGATTTTTTTTTGAGATTTGAAAAAAAATTGGAAAGTGATGGATCAATTCTGACTTCTGACAGATTCAGTTGGTCGATATACATGGAGAAACATGTGTGAAGTCATTGGGTCTGACAACCTTTATTTTGTGCCGCTGTAATTTTTTTAGCTGATAAAAATCCTCATTGATATTCCTTGAACATCAATTCATTAAAGATCACGACATTAACAGCGACGTTTCGGGAATTTCATTTTATTCCATCATCAGGCTGCAAAGATCATTTACAATAAACTGCATTATGTATGTTAAAAGTTTATAAGTATCCAGCATAAGATATCATCATCATGACTCCTTATAATGTTTGTACCACAAGAATCATAAACACTCGAAAAAGGGTTGGGTCGGAGTAAAACATGGTAAAACAGACGTTTTAGATCCTGCTGAAAAGTCAACAGGTGGTGGTGGCCTGCAAACGGTGCTTTGATCTGGAGCTGGCGTGGAATTAAAACCGACTTGGAATTGCAATTGAGGGGAGAGGGTAAGGGCAGACAGGGAATGAAACACAATGGAAGCACATTGAAAGGATGCAACACAACCGCCTGCCGAAAAGAAATCTACATTACCCAGTGAGTGTAGGGAGGAGGACATATTGCCAAGAATTGAATATTTATTAAGAAATATTTGTTAAAAGTGAATCATATAACTTTTCAAAAATGTTTAACTCTCTTTGCGTTTTCAAGAATTTATGTGTTTTATAAGAAGTGTTTCCAAAACTACCAAAAATATCTCACTAAATTGAAGACTCCACGCTGTCACGAAATTAAAGGCTCACGGTTGTCCAGGTGTCATTGCGTCGAGGGCAGTGATGCCGACAGGACTGGAATGCCCTGAAGAAGACCACGAATATGGGTCGAAACGTCGGTATCACTCCCCTCGTAGCGGCGTCACCCGGACGGCCGAGAACCTTCACATGACTCTGGCCGCGGAAGCCCACGATTATATCACTGTAAAGTATGTATAACCCCTCTAGTTTGTAAAGCCCTCCTACAATGTAAATGATTTGTCCCAAAAGTAATGCGTCGGATTTTTTTCTTGACACATGCGAAGACCGAGGTCGAGGACAGTGTTGAACGTGGGGGGCAAATTATTATCGAACACAGACCGCCGATTAAGTGTCAGAACTGAACATGTCCAATAAGTAAGACATTAATCTGACACTTTGTCGGTGTTCTGTGTAAGATAGTTTGCGCACCCATTCAACATTGTCCTCGCATTGCGTTGTCATCGGGCGTCTTGAGCGAGCTTTGTCGGCAACATTCTCTCGACCCTCCAGGAAGATCTTGTGCCGACGTTCGACTGGTATCGGGAGAGGCAATCTTCCCCGAAGGCTTGTTGGAGCATTTGACAAGTTACCAGCGGCGTTTTTTAAGTTAAACGCAAAACATGATTGTTGCTTGTTGATCGAGAGATTACCCCATTTTTACGTCGACTAGGTCTCAGTACAGGGGTTCACAAAATCACGCGTGTACACACTCCAAGAGCTCCGTGACGACTGGCACGCAGATCGCTGGAAACATTAGAGCCTCCACCATGTATCCCAACAGGTTCGGTCGATCTGTTACGTACAGGTGCGTCAGAAAAGAATGCGTTCTCATTACATTTGGGACAAACCCTGTATTCCAGTATCTGGCTGTCTTTCTGAGTGTCTGACTACCTTTGAATTTTTAATTAGATTTCTTTGTCCAGTTTTATTTTATATAGTCTAATACTATACACTTAGTCGGCCCCGTGGCCGAGATCTCTAAGACAGTAGTACCGTGGCGATCTTTGGTCGTAGGGTCGTAGGTTCGATACCCGCTTCGGTCATGGGTGCATTTGTGCTTGTCTGTATGTGTGTGTCGTCCTTTCACCCCTCATAATCATCATCAATTCATCTTCCATACCCCGACGGTTAACAACGCTGGGGTGTAAAAATGGGACTCAACAGAAATGTTGATCCCACAAAACAATGTCTTACGTGCATAAATACACGTTTGCGTGGTCCATTGAGACCGATTGGCGAGGGAAAAAACAAAAAACTATACGTTTAAAAACCAAAAGGTTAATAAAAAAGCCATAAATTTTCAAATTTACGTTATAGCTTTTTATTAACCTTTTGGTTTTCAAACGTACAGTTTTAGACTGCCTAAAATAAAACTGGACAACGAAATCTAATTACAAACCCTGTATGTATGTGTGTGGGTACAACGCGTCGCCAGCGCTGAAGATCCACTGCTCGCTGGAGACGAAGCGGCTGCTGGACGCGCTGGGCGGCTACTCGCTGGCGGAGCGCGGCCTGGTGGGGGCTGAAGGGCAAGGGCGAGCGCCTCACCTACTGGCTGCTGGGCGAGGACGCCGTGGCGCGCGCCCGCCAGCGCGCCTGCCTGCGCGCCGCCGCGGCCGCCGCCGCCGCGTCCGTCGCCGCCGCCGCCGCCGGCCAGGCGCAGGCCAACGCCGCCGCCAGCGCCGCCCCCGGCGCCGCCAACGCCGCCGCCAAGCAACAACGGCTGCGTGCGCTCCTCGCTGCGCACGCACCGGCCCTCGCCCGGCGCCCCCGCCGCCGCGCACGCCTCCGCCCACGCGCACGTCCACGGCCTCGCCAGGTGCTCCAGGTAAGCCGCCGTCCTTTCTTGCGCACCAGGAGGAGGAAAATTCCGCGGATACTTAACCCAATCACTTCTTTAACATTATATATATATATATATATATATATATATATATATATATATATAAAATATTTAAAAAAAAAATACGTACGCAATTTCAGCTTCTTCAAACGCTCTCTCAATTAGTAGTACTTAATAATATGCCACTGTGTTTAAAACAAGCTCCTTCTAATTTTTTTCTGTAACTAACGTACGAGTCAAAAAAACAGTTTTTTCAAAATTTAAGTTAAATCTCGAAGTGCTTCAATCTGATATATTTGTGACTAATTTTTAATATCTCCCTAACGTAAAATTAATAAACTTAAACACAGAAATGTTGTGAGTGCGTTTCTTGTTCTATCAACGTCTTCCTCCCTAGCTCTCACTCCTGCTTCCCAAGTGAGAAAACCTTCATCTAAATTGCGTACGTATTTCTCATTGAATGGTCTCCTTTTATCATAAAATAAACTGTAATAAAAACTTTTGAAAGTGGTCAGGCGGAAGAGCAGGCTAATTAGCCTGAGCCTCGCCACCAATAAAGACATTTATTTATTTATTTATTTATTTATATATATATATATATATATATATATATATATATATATATATATATAGAGAGAGAGAGAGAGAGAGAGAGAGAGAGAGAGAGATGAGCTAAACTCCGACACCGTGGGACCGATCTCCATGAAAGTTGGCACTTCTACGTGATTTTTATCACCCAGAAGGTATATGTGCTGTTAATTCTGTTGTAACTCCACTACATGGCGCTGTAGACAAAACTAAATATTTACGTCAAATGCAACCTGCAACACACTCGGTAGCATTTTCAATCTATATCGTTAAATAACACCTAAACGAGGCGTTCTAAGGCCTCAAAAACTAAACTTTTGACGCCGAAGACCTCAAAGAAACGTTTCTCACACCGTAATCTACAGAATGAGCTCTTCTTAAACATTCTATTACATTTTTTGCTGGTCTGGCGCTTCCCGATATTATCGCACCTGCTCAGAGAGGTGCGGAATCTGCAAGTGTTAATGAGAGGGACAGAGAGCGGCAAAGACAGTGTGAAAGGGTGATGGGAGGGGAAAGAGGGAGATGAAGGGCAGAACAACGTCTGCCGGGTTTTCCTAGTAGAATCTATCGATTGATTGATTCACGTTTACGGGTACGTCACCTGCTATGGTCATTAGTCCCATTAGTTTTGTGAATGTTTTAATACCGAAAGATAGCGGTATTTCTTCCCAGCTGGATGGAGAGCTCGTAAGTTACGTTCCAAAGCAATCACTGGCGCGGTACCTTCAAGTGTTGTTCTGCCCAGAAAATAGAACAATAAGAGTGCTCGTTATACAGTACCTGAAGTACATATAAACTGCAAAAACCTCTTGTTTAGAGTTTTCTTAGAGTGAAAATAAAAAAATATAGCTGTGATTTAAGAATACATGCAGATGTAAAAAATGTTAAATGAGTTTACAATGAATATTCGGAACGTTTAATTCTTTAGACACCGCCGATACTTTTTGTCTAAAAATTGATAAAATAAATCAATATGATACACGTGATAACATCTTAAAATGTCAATTTTTGAGACGTTCTGTGACCACTTATACCACTTGTAATTTATCTTATCTGTCAACATCTACATCTCTAAATTTTCCGATATAATCACCCGCTAGACATGGTGAGTATATCCTCCTGCTATGTAATTTTTAAATCAATCATTCTTAACTGTATCTACTGTCAATTGATTTTAACCCATCCATGGAAACCAGTTTTTCTGTTCACCGTGTACTGATTGGAATGGGTTAAGTCGCAGTTCACGTACAGCAATGTTGTATTTTGCGGATAGCGTACTGCAAAATTAATGAAACACTGGCTAAAACAATGTAAAAAAACACTGTGTCGTGTCGAAATGAGTCAATGTCGCTGCCGATATATATATATATATATATATATATATATATATATATATATATACTCGTACATTTCCATGAACCCGCGCAAACAAGCTTTTAGCTGTGTCTCATTAGCATCTTCTTTCCAAAATTATGAATTCTGCCTTCTTACTTCAATATTGCATTTGTACGTGAATGAATCGAATGTGAATAGTTATTTCAGTTAATTTCTTGTTCGTTATAAACATTAATGATCTTAAAAGAAATATGGGAAAAGATCAGGTTACTTCTTAGTAATTACTTTACTTAATATATTTAATAAAACAATAATATGTCAGTTTCAGTTTGTCGTCTTTGCATTGTATCATAATATAATTTCTTAATAATATTCTGTTACTATGTATTTTACGTGATTTAAGCTGAAACAGTTCATTCCTGGGCTATTGTCTAAGAAATAAGTAGTATATTTAATCTTTCTACCCGTCCTATTATTACCAGTGTTATATGAAAGTCTTGTAAGATATACGTTTGAATTGAAGCTGGGAATGTAATATTAGGTGACAGTTAAGTCAGATGAAATTTTAATCATTAAATAACGCAATAGACGTAGCCTTATTGTTCTATTGAGACTGCCATTCGAGACAGCCTCAGAACAAAATCGCCCTTAAATCACCCAATTGCTTCAAAGTGAAGATTGTCGGAATACTGCATTATCGGTCGACGTAAGCTACACATCTGTTCCTAGTATTCGTGATTTCATAAAAATTCAAACTCAATATATTTTTTCTTCTGTATCATCTCTGTTCTAAATTTTTTAAACTTGGCAAAATCAATCAATCAAATCCGAATTAAAACAAGATTTCTGAAGGATAAGTTGCGACCCCATTAAACTAATATCAAGTTATCCATTTTTCACTTTGTTTTCAGTCTTCCTCCTTTTCATTCTGTTCCTTCTTTTTAGAATTATTTCAATTACTCAAATCTAAGGCATAACAGTTCGGCTGTACCAAGAAATGGTGTTTTATTGACAATCTGAACTTTCTTGAGAAACCTATTTTGTTGAGTAAGTAGTAAACAAATTTAAAAGAAGAAACATCTGTTTCAGAATCCGTTAGCTAACCATGCCAGACGAAGCTTTCCTTTAAATCTTCATTCCGCTCACAAAGAACACCCCCCCTCCCATTCTTGCTGACGCAGCGTTGCCAGCCAAGGATCTCGTAAGCGGAAGCGCCGTGCTCCCGGAAGACAACCGGCTTCTCTCCCCTTTCTTCTTTCAATCTCGTTACTGTCCCCCTCCCACCCATGTCCCTCCAAGGTCCGTTATCGATGCACCATAATATCTGGAGCTCGTTATCAAACTCCGCGGAGATGGTAGCGCGTCAACTGCCATCCATCACCCGGAGACAGCTGAGCAGCGCGGAGCGGCCGCCGCCGACGCGCACGAGGAGCTCGGGGAATTCGAGCCGGGCTCCCCCCGAACGCCAAGGCGGCGTCAGGCCTCTAGACCAGGCTCCGGCAACGCGCCCCACGACGGCCGTGGCAGCCCTTCCGCGCCCCAGCGGCTTCTAGTGAAAGACTTTCACTTTTGCAGCAAGTGACCGCTGCCCGAGCCCTCGGTGGGAGGAAAGCCCTTAGGGTTCCTAAGACGGAAATGTGTTGAGTTATGTTGAATTTAAAATTTGAAATAACGGCTGTAGTTTCTGGAGAGGGTAGGTTTTGTATACTATTATTTCAGAATAAATTGCTCGACAACTTCCACACATTTAACTGTCAGTCTTTACTGTTGCAACTGATTTTGAAAATATTTGTTACATAAATTACAACAACAGAAAATTTAATCATTTCTCATTGTTAATAATAATACACACTTCATAATTTAGATAAGAAATATCTGGTTTTAATACACTTCACCATAGTTTTTTTAAATGTTTATTTTACTTCTTGCTATTACTTTTTCTCCGACACCATGTTCTGGCATACGATACACGTCATTGCTCCAATTTCTCTCCGTGAATAAAAATTTGTGCTAGCACTTAGCATTGAACCGACGATTCTGATGAGTAAAGTGAAGGGACAGCTTGGCTGTCGGGGATGATGCCAACTTCCCTGGTTCTCGTGGGGCGCCGTGGGGCGCGGGGCGCGCGCTTCCGGGCGCCCTAAGAATGGGGTCAAATGGGGCGCTTGTGCACCTCTGCTCTAGACTACGCCCTTGGATGCCGATTTTTAACCCTCGAGAGTGTTAAAATAACTGAAACGTAGCACATTTTCAGAATATTTTGCTTATTTATCCAATGATAATCAATTTTTACGAATGAGTAATTTATCATTTCGTGTTATCGGGCGCGACAACGGCTATGATCATTAGTACCGTAAGTGTAGTGCACGATTTTATCACAGGACGTGGCACTGATTTTCCCCCGCTGGTTGATTCGATACGACTCCCAGCTGTGCTATGACTGAACAATAAATCAGATTAGCTACTAGTACTATATTTTTGCAATTATTACTTCCATTTTTTCTTATTAGGTAATAAAAGTAAATAAAATTGATTATTTTGTACACTAGAACAAAAAATAACCTTTTTCTTTGCAAGAAGTAGTTCCTGAAATGTCAGTTTACGGCATAAATTAAGATGAATTAGTCGATTTTGGCGAAAGAATGAATAATTGCAGCAACACACACAACGAATCCCGGAATGTGAATTGTGGAATAATGGTAAAACGAATAGCCAATCATAATTTTTCGTAAACTCTCATCTATGCGACGTCTTGTGGCCAACTTCAAAACATTTCTTACAAAATTTGTTTTCAAAATTCACTTTGATTCCTTTATACATTTGTAATGTTGTTATATAGGAAATATTGAATGCTGCTAGTTTATGTTTAGCTGTATTCGTTCAAATTTGAAAACACGCCGGTAACTCGCTCGTTTTTACTTTCTCGCACTTACTTCGTAAGAAGAGAAAGTATTGTAATCATGCGCCGAAAAATGCAGAATTTTCGGCAGAAAACTCTTATGGCTGGCTGCTGGTAACGAATAAGGGGATAAATCCTTTCCCTATAGTGACAAAATTTCTTCCTCTAAGACGTAGCCAGATTCCATGTTTTGTGGGTCCTTAATATCGAAAAATCGATTGACTGCAAAAGATATGTCTGTGTCAACCGTCCATCTGTCCGTCCGTCCGTCCGTCCGTCCGTCCGTCCGTCCGTCTGTGGTCAACGCTAGCGCCTAAACCGTTCAGACGATTTTCTCCGTATTTTTTCTGTATTTAGTAGCTAGATTTTTTTCTATATTTAGCCACTGGATTTATCCACATTTTCGTTACCAGAGCCAGACAATGTAGATTTCTCTGCCAAAAATTTTCCGTTTTCCGGGATAAGATTACGTAACTTCTCCCGAAGTACTTTTACGATTACGTAACTCCTCCCGAAGTACTTTTATAAGAACGAGAAATTGAAAACTGCAAAAGTTACCATTTCAGAACTACAAAATTGAAAGTAAAGATTACAAAGTCTGTTTTAATAAATTAGTTCTTTAAAAAGGGTCATTTATATTTATTTTAAGAAACGAGTAGTTTTCGCGTAATTTGTTCTTGAAATTAATGCATTAAAATAATTCTCAAGAACCACGCCAAATTTTCTCTTCAAAACTTTCCCACAGATAGAAGAAGCAATGCTTAAAATAATGGCGTGAGTCTCCCTTTCGTTGAACTCTCTGTATTTTCTAAAATTGCAAATTTAGAAAGACTGAAAGTATATGTTGTAGCACCACTAGTTAAAACATGTACTCGTACTTATGCAATACAACTTAATATAAACTAGATGCGTAAGATGCTATAAATTTGTGTACTATTTGTCAAATAATCAAATAAAATGATACATTTTTATTCAAAATTAACACATTAGATTAACGTATCGGAAAATAGCAAATCAATACCTACTGCTTTCAATTTGGTAACTCGACATATTTGCGAATTAATCGAAAAGTCTTCTTTAATAATTATTAAAAAATTTAAATATCATCTTTTCTTATAGTACGTTTGTCTCTCTCCTCATATAGTACTAATCATATAAACTATAATTTGTATGAGGAAAGCGACGAACATATGAAAGGGAGATGATATTTTGGAAATACATCACAAAGGGGGCTCGAACAAGAATCTAAAAGTGATGATGCTCTCATGAAGACTCCGGAGATCATTTTGCTTCATGACACAAAAGTAATAAATTGTGTATTAAGGATTATTTTTCATATTATAAACAAATGGAAATAATATAATTTCCATCTATATCAACTGCATTTTCTTTAAGAACTGCTTGAAGCCATTTTCCATGTCTTGTAAAAACTAACCCTCGTTGAATACTGCAACTAAATTTATGCTTCACAAAAGACTAAAATTTTGATGCGAAACACCCTCCAAAGTTAATTGTACTCTGAAATATGACTAATATTTTTTTACAATCAAACTCCTGGAACCCATAATGTCAGCATGGTCAAGAAAAGTGATAAATGAATTATATGTGACAAATCAGTAAGGAAAAGAGGTTTCAATTTTATTGGGAACACACCGCGAACGGCTCGAAAGCACAGATAAGCATTCGCGTTCAGAAAGTGCAGAAATAAATTTTGTGAAATGAGGAATTAGTGGATTTCTGGAAAGTAATGGCTGCACCGAATATTTTCCAGTTGTTTTATGTTGTTTTTATCACAGGATGTTGCTGAAGTCAAAATAAATGAACAGTTTAAAGGCGAGGTACCTGGACTTGAGCACCTCTGTAAAAGACGTAGAATATTTGTTAATTATTTGGACTGTGGCATAAGAAATATTGATAATGAGAGATGTGGTAGGTCGCAAGGACAGCAAATGTAGGTCGACATATGCTACCTTCATGACAATAATAGGTCCACCAAAATATAAATATAAACATTTTATACACCAAAATATAAACATTTTATTTCAATCGAAATTTCTTTGGAGGAAAACGTTTTAATTCCTTTTAATAATTCACGACTTCCTAAATATTGTTTATTCTCTTGATTGAATTATAAACACGCCTGAATGCATTTTCTAATTTATTAAAAATACTCAATCAATTTTTCGAACTCTGAGTCTTTTTCTACGTTTTACCAAACGTTCTTATATTTATATTTTTTTGATTAAATGTTAAAGAAAATGTTCGACAACGCAAGAGAAAAAAGCTCTATTATCTAAATCGACGTTTAGATTTACCCTAGAATAAACAACTAATCCTTCTCTCAGCTCTTAGAAAAAAATACTTTCACGTCAGAAGCAAACCTAAAAATGTTGAAAAGATGTAAGACTTCCAGGAAATGTCGAGCGTGTTATTGACGCTCTTGACATTTTTCTCCTCCGATTCGTTGAAATGCTTCCATCCCGTGAATGTGGCTGTCAAATTTCATCTTCTTGAGAGCTTTTGCGAACTGACAGTGAGTGGGTAAATCAGCAAAAATGTCGAGCTCCAGCATCGATCCGCATCGAGGTGTGATTCGAAACGTTTCTGACAGGATTAAAGGCAAATGAGATTCACGCACAAACTCTGGGCTCCTCCTACAAGGGGTGGGTGGCTATGTTCTTTCTCTCACAGACGTTTCGCAATGAAGCTATGTTTCGGTCATTCAAAAAGTGCAGCTAAAAGATAACGTTCCACATAATCATCATTGTCAGTCTAAAGGCGCTTGAAGGAGTAGAAAACCATATAGATGTTGCAACATCATTTGCATGCATCATTCCTGATGAAAATAATAGGTACGTGGAAGATTATTTTTTTTAATTTCTTTCTTCTCGGCTCAGATGCTTTACAGGATTTCAAACACATAAATTGTATTGAATCATTATACATTCCTTCTACATTTTAATTGTAAGAAAACAGTCGCAATGTTTTAGATAAAAGAAATAAATATTTTTATGCAGCTTGAAAATTAAAAAAAACTCTCAGTCAAACAATTAAAATCGTAAATTTAGTTGTAGAAAGGCTGTGTTATTCTTCATATTGGGATTCTTTGTATTGTGAATCGTAAGTATTGCATGCATCATAAGTACTAGTGCATTAGAGATCGTGTAAAAATCTTTGACGTGTGATAATAAATGAATGCTATTGTATTGTATAAAAATTGGAAAATCATAGCCAGGAGCTTACACTCATCTAGTTATAAATCTAATGTAACACCAAAATTTAAAATAATAAACATTCAATTAAGTAAAACAAACACGTTAAGATTTTATACGTGAAATGTTCAGTATAGCAAAACTTTTAGGAGCATTTCACCATTTTGACCTTTAAATAAATTAAAGAAATATATTAAAATATTGTAGATGGTTTGTAAAAAGGCTACATTCAAGATGTAAAACAAAAATGCGGATCGTTTAGGCGCGAGGGCCGGCTGACTGAGCGAGTGAATGTCGTATTTACGGCACGGGAGATACGGGTCACTCACTACCCGTGAAACTTGATTCTTCCCTAACCTTTGGCCTGCTGCATAAGATAGTCACTCCTAACACCAGTACTCTTCACTCGCCTTGGCCTTCTGAATACGCTAGTCATCGGTACTCACTTTAGCCTGTTGAATAACGTAGCCATTTCCTACTCACTTTGGCCTGCTGAATACGCTAGCCATCCGTACTCACCTAGGTCTGCTCAATCAGCTAGCCATCCCTCGACCGCGTAGGTCCATACGGAACGCAACTTGGTATCGTGTCCGCCATTCTCACACCGGGTTGGGAGGGCTTGCTAAATGTGCTTGCCACAGTTAAAAAGATTCATTATATAAGGCAGGTGGTGTAACAATAACCTGTCATCGGCCACCATTGAAAAATCGAAACACAAAAGAATAGCAAATTCGAAATTGTCGATGAATAGCAATCAACTCAATTGACTATAGATTATGGACAACAGACTTCGTGTTGAATTTTGAAAGTAGCAGAATCTGTTTGGTCAGTTATTTTCTTTGAAGTTCAAAAATCATAACACTCTCATCAAACAAACAGGAGTCGAATTAATAACAAATGCAAGGCATCTCCACCTGCAAAGGAATTTCAGGTAAATCCTACGCGGAAGTCATGAAGCTCCACATTTTTATTGATTTACCCTCCCGTCGTCCTTGTGAACCTCTCAAGAAGATGAAGCATCTCATCCAATATGGAAAAATGACATGCCGTTGTCCCATCACGTATCCTCGAAAGCTTTAATGTTCTAATAATACTGTGAAAATAAGCTAAATGTTTTTTTTAAAAGGCCTCAAATCGAGTTTTTCTAAAATTTGAAATTTTTGTTCAAATCTTTTTTCCATCCTTACAAAAGTTCATAAGTTTAAGGTTGTATTCAATTTTTAAAAAAACTCACACCGGAGTTATTTTCTATTTTGGTTTCGCTCTACGAAAATAGGGAAATCTACCAGAGTGGCCTGCCGCTAGAATTTTACTCCAGACTGTGGATGAAGTCAACTAGCTATCTACCTGGTTTCGAAAATCTGCCTGTCGGGAGTCGAACTCAAGGAGTATGGGAACTCTTTCATAATTCCCTTCCATAACTCTCTCTTTAAGAGAACAGGTATAACTCGACCAAGAAAAGAATGACTAATGCGATTGCGGCGCGTCGTGGAACTAACAGTGTAAACACGGGTCTGTCAGTTTCGCTAACTAAAGTCACCAAGAGCGTGAAGCGAGTTCAAAGACTACTTCTATAAAATCATCATGGCCTCCTTCATAGAAATTGTAAATCCGCTAATAAAATATAACTTCAGAGACACATTAAACAAGATTTGAACCGACTGTTTTATTTTTGTTCCTTTAAGTTGCTTTTATTTACTTTTCACCGTTCTAGTACAAGAATGTAATAAAAATTATATTTATATCGAACTTTTAATACTTATTCGTTGAATTTAAACATTTTTAATTCTTCTTCATTCATCTTTGTTTTACATACGCTTTAGGCGGTTTGTTAGGTATGCAATAAAGTATGCAAACATTAATTTTACTGTCATGTATCTAGAATATTCTTCATTATGGTGGTAGTTACTTATTAAATTAAAAACTAATTTTATTTCGTATTTATTCTGAGAAACTGCTAAAGTAAAAATAAAACTATTTATACGAATATTACTGCTCATCAAAGGAATTAGTTTCAACTTTTGAATAGTTTTGCAGAGAAAAGTAAACTTTTATTTCTTCCAATATGAGGAGCAGACTGTTAAATATTAATTGGAAGATACTAGATTTGCAACGAAATAAATCGCGCTTTTTTTCGCAATAGTTTGGCAAGGTCCCCAATTTAATTTTGAATTGACTATCCTTATATCGCCGTCTCTGTCGTTTCGGCTGTAAACACAGATGGTGGCGCGCTCTGTAAACATCATTCTCAACTTGGTGGAGCTATAAAATCATTCAACTGTTTTCATATTTGCCTCTAACTATGTTCTATCAATCCAGGTAAGTTATGCAGTGAATATCAAGATCCGAATCAATAGTCTCTGCAGTGACAGCACTTGTTGCTCTGAGTCAGCTCTGCGGATCTTGCCTCTTGATTACGTTATGGCGATATAACAGAACCCTATTATGAAAATATTATGTCTGGTTTGTGGAGATTAATGCGTAGCTGTGCTGCCGCTGCCCACAGCCTGGAATCGCCGAAGCGGCTGCGCTTCGCGCCGGGCGACGTGAAGCTAGGCCCGTCGCAGGAGGCCGTGGCGGAGGGCATCATAGGCGGCGCGGGGGCGGCGGGCGCAGGGGCTGGGGCGGCGGGCGCGGGGGCGGGGCCCGTGCTCCGCGCGCGGCCGCCCCAAGTCGCCCGCGCCGCTCGCCCTGCCGCCCGCGCCCCAGCACGCGGGCTCCTGCCCGTGCATCGCGCCGCCGCCGCTGCTGGCGCCGCCCACGCCGCTGCCGCTGACCTCGCCCTCGCCGCCCCCGACGCTGCCGCCCTGCTCCGCGCCCGCCGGCACGCAGGTAGGCTCCGTAGGAAGCTAGGGTTGACTGATTAGTAGGGAGCCGATTTCTATGATTTTGCATATTTTTTCCCGTTGCTTTAGGACATAGCTAAGTGAAATTTCTTGACATTTGGTTAGAACTGGATTGTATGTAGATTAAAATGTTAGTGCATATTTGGCTAATGTTTCCTGTTGGTGTATATTAATATAATTACAGGAGCATATTTTGTATATTTCGTAAAAATAGAGACTTATCTGTAAAATGTTTCATGTTTGCTTTGAACCTATTTATTTGTGAGAATTAATTGATTAGCAAGAGCTTGTCACAATTTGAAGGATTTTTTTCTTTTCTACAGATGTTACAATATTTCTGCAAATATAGGATATTTCTTGATATCATATTTTTTAAATCTGTCAGAAAAAAAGGAAACAAGACATACTACTTCACTAAGGTCCACATTTTCTTCAATTATTTTTCTCACGAAGTAAGCTAGGTTATATTATGTTTGCATAAAAATATATATTTGCATTACAAGTCTGCTTCTTCTGAATTTTATCAAGGAAGGTTTATAGAGGAAATAAAATTTTCTAATTATAATTGCACATTAAAGTGCCTTTTGGGGAATTTTTAGATCATAACTGAATGTTTTGAAAAGCTGTAATGTAAAGATTATTTAGGGAATAAAATTATCTCCCTACTTATTAGTATACACGTCGACTGCTATGATCATTAGCCCCGTAAGTGTAGTTCATTATTTATCGCGCGAGGTGGCAGTGATCTTCCATTGCTAGCTGGCGAGATCCGGCGCCGATCTCGAAGGGCGGCTTATGGAGGTTTTCCACAACCCGATATATCCCACCAACGAGGCACCGCACCTGCGGGGACAAGGTACAGTCTCCCGACATGTGCGGTAGTGGAGTGTACGTAAATACGAGCGTGTGTAAGTACGGTGTGAGGATAGGACAAGGAAGAGAAAGGAAAGTTCGCTCGCGGTCCGTGGTCAGTTCGTTAAAAGTACTGCTCCGCCTTACGCCTGGTGATCATCGGTGTAACCAGGCAGATAAATGTTCTAATCCCCACACGTCATATACAGTTTTTACTTTTTTGACAAATAAATAAATAAATAAATAAAACCAGAAATCTACCGATCAGAGTAGCCGGCTGCTGCAATTCTCCTCCAGACAACGAGCGCTTGAATTCGAACTAGCTATCTAGGTAGTCTTGAAAGTCCTTCCATCTCGGTTAGAGGCTCTACTGACATCCACTGATGCCACACTATGCCACATGCCACTAAGCCGGTAGTAATCTTGGAAATGAAGGTAAACACACAGAAATAATCTTCAGCTAAGACTAGAAGGTTTGTCCAAAAATACTCCGACTAGTACAGAAACAATGTATGGTAAATATTGGTATAACCACATGAAAGCATGATGTAACTAGACCATAATAGCGCCCGACTGCATCAACGCAGCGCTGCCAATAGTTCTGCCTCTTGTAGACCTTCTAGAACGCGGGGACAGAACTTTATTCAGTTCCGCCATCACAGCTACAGTACTGCATGTACCGTGCAGTGACAATATTCACCGACTTGCAAGAGGGCTTGTAAAATAAATAGACTTATATTTCATTTTCGACTTGCTCTTACGGGCTGTCGAGGGGAGGTTCTGGTGTTCGACTCTGAGCTTTGGCACTTTGCCTCTGGTTTTACTCTTAACACCTGCGGCAGAACCAAAACCACTGGATCTGCTCTTCACATCATCCCCATAAGCAGTCTGGACCATTACAAGAGTCTCGTCTGCGAGTTGACCAAGTTTTAAATACTAAAACTAATCGTGTGGCGTTCTTCAGGTAACGGTGGATGTCGTTACGTAACCAAGTTACTTAATAGTGGTTTACTTAACGCGCGACGTACACTATTACACCCCTTCACATTCACCCATACGGATCCTTCTGTAATGCTCCATCTGTCTTTACAAAAGTCAGTTTGGCTACGATAGAACTATTTCATTCTGAAACGTTGTTGTATTTTAGCAACAGCTGGCAAAAAATATGAACATTTATTCTTTTAGCGTCATTTCGGCTCGAATCCTTTTAGGAATTTATCTTTACGAACTTTGAACACTATTTTGCATTTGTTTAATTTTTTGCATGCATTTGTTTATTTCTAGTAAATTCAACAAAAGAAGTTTAATAAATTTGATAACATATATCTGTCGTCAAATTAACCAGTGATAATCATTGCACTGCTGACTTTTTGACGTTGACGAACGTTTGGAAGTAGTTACGATGGATATAAGTTTCAGAGCGATCGGATCTCCCCAAAAGGAATGTTGGGGTAACGGCGATGTACCTTTTTGGTCGCATGTGGCAGGCGGGGCCGTCGGTGCTGGCGCCGGGCGCGCCGCCGTGCCACTGCCCGTCCGTGCCCGACCTGCTGCTGTTGCTGGCGGATCGCGGCGACGCCCCCGAGGAGCAGCCGCTGCTGCCGCTGGGGCCCGCCTGACGGCCCGCCGGTGCGTACTACACACACCATTTCTCTCTTCTCCCTCCTCTTCTTCGTTCTCGTTTCTTCTTCTTCTTCGTTATTTTTTCTTCTTCTCCGTTCTCTTTTCTTCTTATTCGTTCTTTTTTCTTCGTTCTCTTTTCTTTTTCTTCGTTCTCTTTCTTCTTCTTCTTCTTCTTCTTCCTCGTTTATTATTCTTCTATTTCATCATCCTCTTTTCTTCTTCTTTCTCGTCCACTCCTCTCTTTTTTCTCGTCCACTTTTCTTCTTTCGCATTCACTACTCTTCTTATTTGTCTACTTTTCTATTTTCTTCGTTCTTCTTCATAGTCGTTGTACTTGGTTCTTCTTCTTCGTCCTGTTTCCTTCTTCGTCCACTTACCTCTTTCTTCTTCTTCTTCATCATCTTTGTCTTATTTCATTCTTCTTTTTGTCCTATTTTCTTCTTCTTTATTGTTCTCTTTTCTTTCTTCGTCCTCTTTTCTTACCCTTACCAATACTTATGTCCTTATATTTAAAAATTTTATGAAATGATTAAAAATGAAAATGCGATTATTGATGTAAATTACTTCTTAACACGTCTACAATCTTGCAAGTCGACCGTAACACAAATTATCCATAATCGGACATAAAAGAAACTATACAAATTGTCTAAAAGAGTTTAAAACGGACATGGCAACGTTTACAAATAATAATTATGTTTACGAATAAATTAATTCATTAGTTACAGGCGTCCCCACGAATATAGTTGTTTGTTTTCTTCGCAGTTTTTTGTCTTTGACACATGTAAGATTCGAGTGTTTTTTGAGTGGATAGCATGTACTTGTCTTTAACAAGTAGTAACAATCATTGTTATGTTTTCATCTTGTTCAGCTATGATTAACCACTGGTCAAATGATTAATATTATGTGCAAGTTATGCTGAATTTTGTAACAACTCCTTCATGATTTTTTTCACTGTTTGTATATTACATATAACTTAGAAAACCATGCAACACTCCAGGGGAAAATTATTGCATTGACTACTTATGATCTTCGAATTATATTACCAGACTCAAAATTTGTACTTCGCTACCTTCTTTTTCCTTACCAGAAACATTGCCCTAATAAGACAATTCGTTGAAACGGGCATGATCGATCAGAGAGGAGTTTATAATCAGTAGGCATATAATGTAATGCGACCATTTTATAAACGTGCCGGTCGCGCGGGCATTTCGCCTCGGCGAACGAGGCCGCGGATGGCGGGGAAATCAAGACAGGGCCGGTATACTCGCCGAAGAGGGAAGGTGGCTTTTCGCTATCGGAAATTTTAAATTGCACTCACTTTATAGTAGATGCTGGAACTGCTCATCGCGTTTCTGATACAGTCTTGACAGCTAAATAAGTCCTCGTTCACTCGGCAAAGGGTATCCGCGGTATTGCAGAGATCTGTACCCGTATATTGTGCCTTAATTCAGTTTTCGTGTGGGGATTTGTTGCGTATAAGCAATCTTTCAGGAATTCCCAAAGAAATAAATCGCACGGAGTCAAATTAGAAATGAGTGCAGGCCACAAACCACGTATGATAATTTTGTCTTCATAGAAGGCACGTAAACCCTTAAGGATATTCAACAAGTGTGTGCGGTTGCGGAGTCCTGTTGAAAACGATCGTAATTACGTTCTTCGTACGTCAACATTTGGAAGATAGATTCCAGGATGCACGTAACGGTTTCACACATTTTACGTATGTATCATACACAAATACTTTATTTTTAAGAGTGAACTTAAAATGAGCCATCACAAACTGACCATTCACTAAGACTAGCTGCCTTTGGAAGAGCGAGAACTTGAGCGTTTCGTCCGCAGCGTTCCCAGGGGAGTTCAGCTCACCGTTCCCGGACGAGTGAGGGTCCGTCGGCCAAGCAGAATTTTCCACGATCAAGGCGCACTAATAAAATAGTCGCATTGTATAATATAATAGTTTAAAGAGTAAATTGGACAACCACCTCATTTCAGATGGTCATATTGTTTAAGCCCCATCCGCCAAAGACATTTTTTATTGTGTCTTGATAAATACGGATACATGCTGAGTTGTCTCCTTCACCCACAATGTCGTGGATTACTTGATATCTAAAATTGTCTCGAAAACGCGTAAAAAAGGTCTGGAAAGGAAACATGCGTTCGTTCGTACCAGACTACACCGGCCCCTCATGTGACCTTAAGTGCAAAGATAGCGTTATCAGCCCACTGATTCACACTGTCATTTCTCTAATCTCATTCAGTTTGTCTTTCACGGTCTACCTCTACAAGGTCTCGGTGTTAAAAATTGCTTGACCCAATTTATTTTCATACTTGTTTTCCTTTTAAGCAAAATCATATAACTCATCAGAAGGTTTCATTTATGAACTAAAAGGTAGCACAAGGAATTAAATGTAAAATAAAAAGAAACAAGTGCCAGCGAAGTTTATTCATGACTTTTAATTACGCCAAAGGCAAATGAACACATCATTGTCACCAGTTTTAGCTTTACCCTCGAAAGCAGTTTAGGTTCTCGTTAAATACATGAGTATCCATTCCTTTTTGGCCTACTCTGCACCTGCGAATTTCGCTTCGTTGTTTATAATTCCTCGTTTCTTAAAAAAAAACAGATGCAAGCCTCTCTCAAGGGCTAGAAGATGTGTTTGGATCCGAATCAGGATGTGCCCTCTGAAGACCATGTGCATTTATATACAGTAAAATGTTCACAAGTGTTAAAACCCGCACTATTGTTTACACCCTTTATGAATACTATGTTAAATTACAAATTTTTTTGGCCTGTATCAAAGCGTAACATTAAACGAGGCAGGGGACACGCTAAAGTGGTTATTCTTGAAAGTAAAATATTAATTAAACGTGAATTTTTAATTAAAATTATTTATTTTGTCAACTTAACATGCGCATTATATATGTTTTTTATTTTGTCTTGTTTCATATATTATTGCAAATCAAATATTTGTATTGGTTATTATTTTTACAGTCACTCAAGTCTACATATTTTACTTAACAATTTCATAATAAAATATCATTTACACCATCAAATCATTTCAGTAGAGCATATTCTTTGTGAAACCCCTGCATAAAATAAAATCTGAAAATTGCGAAAAACGATTGAGAGATTAAGAGTATTGATTGTAGGCTGCAGCTTTATCACGCAGCGCCCATTTTATCAGTAGGTTTACTCTCCGGAGATAGACTCCCTGACATCAGGATTAACGCCTAAACGTAACCTTCAATAACTCTTCCCATACTAGGTCCCATCCCCAACTAGGAGATCCCAAAACTGAGGTTAGTCGAGAGAAACGTTCCATTAATCATCCGGAGGATAAATCAAGTTCCTAATTAATTGCCCTAAGTTGGAAGTTTTAGACATCTTAGTTTTCGAGATAATAGCAATTTATTCGTGGTTTACCTTCAAAAACGGGGTGCAGTCGAAATTACGCCACTGCTACAAATTCGATAGTTTCGAAACATTCCAAGAGAGCATCACTTGCCGCAGAGTAATTCAATGCCAATAAACAGTCGAAGGATGAATAAACATTGACAGTGGCAAATAAGATATTGTGAAATTAATTTCAGTGACATCTTTCTGAATGCGGAATAATTATGCGGCAAATGTTTTTCGGCAAACGTGTGACATGAAAAAAGTAGTTGTCTGATTTGTAAGCCGAAATAATTAAATTTATATATATATATATATATATATATATATATATATATAGAGGTTCATAGTTTGCTCAAAAATCATTAATTTTAAGTGGAAAATTGAGACTAATGCAAAATATATTACAAAATAATTGAATTACTCAAGTTACATAAAATGTAACTTTGTACACCTAGACGAAATGGCCTTCAATTTGAAATTCACCAGCATATTTAGTAGCGCGAGAACTAGCCGCTAGGATGTTTTCTAAGCAACTAAATGTGCTGCTGAACTTCGAATTCAAGGCCATTTCGTGTAGGTGTACAAAGTTACAATTTATTTAACTGGAATGATTCAATTATCTTGTAATATATTTTGTATTAGTCTCAATTTTACACTTAAAATTACTGATTTTCCAGCGAATTATGGACTGTACAAACAAGACTGTTACCAACTCTGTAATATATATATATATATATATATATATATATATATATATATATATATATATATAAAGGATGTCCAGAAGCTCCCGTTACAAAAAAATACCACAAATTCTGTGTTGCCAAACATGAAGAATGGCAGGTCCAGTTTTTCCGAAAAAAATTTTGTCTTTGAGAAAATTAAGTTTAAAAATCACTTCCGGGGCGCGAAATTCAAACCGGCCGCAACGACACTGCAGACAGCGGCGTCACCTAAGTATTTCCTCGTTTCTCCGCGTAAACGGTGAAACAGTCCAGTAATATTCTGGAAAGCATCGCGTTGCTTACACTAGAATACTTAATAGTATCAAGTATTTGCAGGTTCTATTCAATAAATATTTTAAATGTACGTACAGAATATCAAGTTTTGTTCAAAATGATAGCCACGGTACACGGCGGTGTAAACATAAATGATGAACACGATCCAACATTTATGAAAAATATTGAATCTCCTGGAATACTCGAATTGTTATTTTAGCACATATTAATATGAACTAGTGCTTTGGGCTTAAGATTGCCACGTAAATGATAGTCTCCTGTAGATTATTCCAAATATGGTGATACACTAAGAAGCATTTAGGAGATAAAATATTCGTTAATGAAAATACTGAGTTTATTGATTATCTTTGGAATTTGATTCTCCCGGCTGTCATTTTCTGAATTCTCAAACTAACGATAGCCACCTTTAAACTTCTTAATAACCGCTGGACGGTTTATCTAAGATGTAGCCCTAATTGATGGATATCAATATTTCCCCCCTCAAAAATATTGCATCTTTCCTAAATAAAAGTATCTGTTCGTGCCGTAAAAGATCCATGAACTTCAATACCACCCGTCAAATATTATTTTAGCTTAAGTAATACGTAGAACAGTAAGAGTACTTCTGCTGCCGCAGCGAAAGCGTTCCGAAATAACTGCTATTGCAAAATATGGTAAACTGTTCGACGTTGATCATCGAAGTTAAGGCAAGCGGCCTCGACTATCCATTTCTCAAAGTTGAAAGACCATTTTACCCGCCGCTTTGCTTTTCCAGATGCAAGATGAGAGCATGTCTTTCTCCCAAATCTTGGAGTTACTTCGTGAAACCATTTCATGTGGCAGTTGACAGCTACTCGGGAAAAGTATTCTTTGAGTTTTTGTTTCTTTGAGCTTGCATTAGTTAGCAGATACTGAAATATACCTTCATCCTTCACTTCGTAATACGTTGTCGTGAGTTTGACCTGTTCCGAATTTATAGAAAGATGTGGGCGCCAGGAACAGGTGACATAAACTAATACTAACTTTTCCCTATTTAATTCTGTCAAAATTATATGGGCATCCAGCTAGCTTGGGCCGATGGATTCGGATTACATGTATTCGCTATCGCTAAGATAGCCGATTACCTGATCTGCCGACTGTACAGCCTGGCGTGGAATCTGAAATATGGAAATTCTCTGCTTCCAACTAATTAGAAGCTTATGATTGACAAATGAACAGACTCTTTTCTTTTTCCAAAGAACAAAATTTAACAATTTATTCAATGTTAATTTTAACAGATTACTTAATGGCCATGACCCCTTTTAAAAGATATTATTTTAATATACTGCAGTATATGTTACCGTCTTGCCGACCCGCTCGTTCCGAAGACGCTTCTCACTTGGCCGATGAATCCGAGTCGCTCTTCTGTCTTCTGATCTTGCGCGGTTGCTGAAGTATCCAGTCCACACTGCATAAAATCTAGCTAAGTTCTTTCCGACGCTTTAGGTTTATAATCTTTCACACGAGTTTAATAAAATACTAATGTTCGAACTATCGTCCGGTGAACACCCAAAACTGCCCAAGTCCGCGGATGTACTCCGGCAAATAATTTCTAAGTCCGATGACGACTGTTACTTTTCGCACGAAAATGTATAAGTCTCACTTTCAACTACCAGGTCCGCACACTATTTGCACTCCACGAAACTCAAGAGCCGAGTTCACGACCTACACTCCACCACTCTGAGTCAGACTGTAACGATCTGCACTCAACGAAGCTCCAAGTCCGAATGAATGTTTTTCTGTATTTTGCAACCCTTGATGGGTCGGTAGCGTCTCACGTTCTATTTTTCCAAAACACGGCGGTAAACACCAGAAAGTCTAATTGCCCCCCGCCAACCCGCTCATTTCTTACAACCCCATGTAGCCGCGCCTTCGTCCGTCATACGTTTTTCGACCAATCACATATTCTTTATTATATCGATCTAGCCAGCGTTCCGGCACCTACGAGGCTTGCAGCTAGTTTATTTACCTGCCCTGCACCATAGCAACCCTCTGCGCTGGCGTTACTAGGGCCGGATATCGCCATTTTACAAGTCCATTTAGTCGCCCCGTATACAACTAATATTATGAATAAACCATGTCCCGTTCTGGTATATCACAATACGTACACAAATGAGTAACGACTATTTCTTCAATTTAATTTTTCGAGGTTACTACGTAGTCCAGAATGTAAGGGAGTAGAAACATTTCACTACTACACTACCTCAGTGTTGTAATTTTCAATATTTTTCTTTGATATTTTCATAATGCGCAACAAAAATCGACAAAGAGGAAAAAAATTATGCAGTATAATCAATTTTTAACCCCAAACCTTATTTTGAATTATTTAATTTTTTTAATTTATTTTAAGGCGGAATCATTATCCTTACTACTTAAATATTTTGGAACATACATATTTTGCTACTTTAAATTAGTTAGAAATACTTTACATGAAAGTCCTAAATCTTTCCGTTATATCTCTACATGTTCAATATTTTCATTTGTTTAAAAAATTAATCAATTTATAACTTTTCCATTTAATAATTGGATACTTTTTTGAACTGAAAAATATTAATTTGATAATTTTTGTAGATTTTACATAAAAATACCCTAATAATTACATAGTTTTATGTTGGTTATTTTTTTACTTATGAGGGATTTATATCTCAAAAGAATATTTTATGGAAAACAGGAACTAACATAAACAATATGCAAATTAAATCATAACTGCAACACTATTGCTCTATATTTTTTCTCCAAAACATATATGATAATACATAAAATTATTTTCACATTGAAAATTGTATTCTTTTAGCTGTAAGGAAACAATTCTCGCACACTGCTCGAAGGCTCCTGTTCGAAATGTTCCAATATTGCTTCCTCTGTAACGACAGATGAGCGAGACACACCTGCATCGACACTTCCGCCCGGTAAAACTGACCCCGACCCACGTATTCTTGCGTCGAAGCGCAGAAAAACGCGGTGGGAAGGGTGTCTTCTGCTCGGATATCTCTAGGCGTACACTCGAGCTGCCGCACGAGCGTTGCTCCGGCACTCGCCGCAGACGAAGTACATGTCGTACTACTCATTAAGTGAAAACATGCTTATTCTGGCCTCTCGCACTCAAACTCGATATTTCTACTAATTTGCCTTGACGGCACTTAGCTTTTAATATACGCTGCTGGCGATGGAACGCTGGTGGGGTGCGGAGGGGAGGGAAGGGGAAAGATGACTCCGTACAGGTGCTTTTTCAGCGATGACCACTGTGCGGGCCGGGTTTCGAACTGCGCAATCTGTTGTTTTGAAGCAAAACAGACATGCGTCTGATGGGCGAATCACTAGACGGCGGTGGGAGGTTCGCCATACGATATAAATCACGATGTGACGCGGCCTAGCAAGTGACAAAACAAGGACACCGGCTATAATACGAGCTGCAAATGGCAACGGTCCGGTAACCTCAGTGAACCACGGTCGAACTTTTGGCTGCTAGAATGTTTGAGTTCTTTTTAAGTATTTGTACATCACGCAATGCAACATCACAGTTTTTCTCAGTCTTTTACCCTTTCACTCTAGTAATATACTAGTTTTGTATTTTTTATTCATTGTTGCATGGCACATACAGCGACGCTATTTTATCTCTGCTGATATTGACCTGTAGGTTAGGTTAATGGCCTACGTGCCCCTACAAAGATTCTTCAATGCACTGTTCGGTCTGCATCACCACAAAATCACTGTAAAAAGCATCAATTCAAATTCCGCGCCCAGAGATAAACTCAGTATTTTCATGGAACGGGAATTCAGGAAACGAATATTTCATTTCCAAAACGCTTTTAGTATATTACGATATTTAGAATAATCTTCACAAGACTATCATTTACGTGACAATATTAAGCCCAAAGCACTAGTTCATATTATTATGTGCTAAAATAATAATTCGAGCATTCCAGGAGATTCAATCTTTTTCATAAATGTTGGATCGTGTTCATCATTTATGTTTACGCCGCCGTGTACCATGGCTATCATTTTGAACAAAACTCGATATTCCGTACGTACATTTAAAATATTTATTGAATATAACCTGCAAATACTTGATACTATTAAGTATTCCAGTGTCAGCAACGCGATGCTTTCCAGAATATTACTCGTCTGTTTCACCGTTTACGCGGAGAAACGAGGAAATACTTAGGTGACGCCGCTGTCTGCAGTGTCGTTGCGACCGGTTTGAATTTCGCGCCCCGGAAGTGAATTTTTAACTCAATTTTCTCAAAGACAAAATTTTTTTCGGAAAAACTGGACCTGCCATTCTTCATGTTTGGCAACACAGAATTTGTGATATTTTTTGTAACGGGAGCTTCTGGACACCCTGTATATATATATATATATATATATATATATATATATATATATATATATATACAGGGTGTCCAGAAGCTCCCGTTACAAAAAAATACCACAAATTCTGTGTTGCCAGACATGAAGAATGGCAGGTCCAGTTTTTCCGAAAAAAATTTTGTGTTTGAGAAAATTGAGTTTGAAAATCACTTCCGGTGCGCGAAATTCAAACCGGCCGCAACGACATTGCAGACAGCGGCGTCACCTTCTGCGCAGGCATTTCCTCGTTTCTCCGCGTAAACGGTGAAACAGTCGAGTAATATTCTGGAAAGCATCGCGTTGCTCACACTAGAATACTTAATAGTAGCAAGTATTTGCAGGTTCTATTCAATAAATATTTTACATGCACGTACAGAATATCGAGTTTTGTTCAAAATGATAGCCACGGTACACGGCGGCGTAAACATAAATGATGAACACGATCCAACATTTATGAAAAAGATTGAATCTCCTGGAATGCTCAAATTTTTATTTTTAGCACATTTTAATATGAACTAGTGCTTTGGGCTGAAGATTGCCACGTAAATGATAGTCTGCTGAAGATCATTCTAAATATCGTGATATACTAAAAGCGTTTTGGAAATGAAATATTCGTACATGAAAATACTGAGTTTATTATCTCTGGGCGCGGAATTTGAATTGATGCTTCTTACAGTCATTTTGTGGAGATGTAGACCGAACAGTGCATTGAAGAATCTTTGTAGGGGCACGTAGGCCATTAACCAAACCCACAGGCCAATATCAACAGAGATAAAATAGCGTCGCCGTATGTGCCATGCAACAATGAATAAAAAAAATCAAAACTACTATATTACTGGTGTGAAAGGGTAAAAGACTGAGAAAAACTGTGATATTGCATTGCGTGATGTACAAATGCTTCAAAAGAACTCGAACATTCTAGCAGGCAAAAGTTCGACCGTGGTTCACTGAGGTTACCGGACCGCTGCCATTCGCAGCTCGTATTATGGTCGGTGTCCTTGCATTTGTCACTTGCTAGACCGCGTCACATCGTGGTTTATATCGTATGGCGAACCTGCCACCGCCGCCAAGTGATTCGCCCATCAGCCGCATGTCAGTTTGGCCCCAAAACAACAGATTGCGCAGTTCGAAACCCGACACGCACAGTGATCATGGCTGAATAAGCACCTGTACGGAGTCATCTTTCCCCTTCCCTCCCCTCCGCACCGCCACCAGCGTCCCGCCGCCGGCAGCGTATACTAAAAGCTAAGCGCTGTCAAGGCAAATTAGTAGAAATATCGAGTTTGAGTGTGAGAGGCCAGAATAAGCATGTTTTCAATTAATGTCATGTATTTAGTCTTCAATTATTTCATGTATTTAGTCTTCGACGAGTGCCGGAGCAACGCTCGTGCGGCAGTTCGAATGTATGCAATTATTAAATGGAATAGTTATAAATTGATTAACTTTTTAAACAAATGAAAATATTGAACATGTAGAGATATAACGGATCGTGTTCATCATTTATGTTTACGCCGCCGTGTACCGTGGCTATCATTTTGAACAAAACTCGATATTCTGTACGTGCATGTAAAATATTTATTGAATAGAACCTGCAAATACTTGCTACTATTAAGTATTCTAGTGTGAGCAACGCGATGCTTTCCAGAATATTACTCGACTGTTTCACCGTTTACGCGGAGAAACGAGGAAATGCCTGCGCAGAAGGTGACGCCGCTGTCTGCAATGTCGTTGCGGCCGGTTTGAATTTCGCGCACCGGAAGTGATTTTCAAACTCAATTTTCTCAAACACAAAATTTTTTTCGGAAAAACTGGACCTGCCATTCTTCATGTCTGGCTACACAGAATTTGTGGAATTTTTTTGTAACGGGAGCTTCTGGACACCCTGTATATATATATATATATATATATATATATATATATATATATATATATATATACACACACAGGGTGATTCACGTAACTTTAGCACCTCCTGTAACTTTTGAACGGTTGAAGTTATTGCAATGCAGTTTTCACGGACGTGCATGAGGGAAAGGGGCTAATTGATACGTGCATTAATTTCTATTTTATCACTTGTATTTTACGAGATATTTGAGGTAACTTTGTTTTCTCGAACGGGACTATACATATTTTTTCAGTCTATCATGACAAGCGTAAAAAGACGAATCCAAAGATATAAATATTGTCATATGTTAGATAAGCATTTTTTTTAATAATTGTGATTTTCTTGCGACTAGTGTTTACCGGATATTTTCATTGTAACCGTCAGCCCCACAAGGTCACGCAGCGCTCCCCCAGCAAACGCGGGGTCGGGAAAGGGAAGGGATTTTAGTACTTGAGGATACGAAAAATATTCACAGAACTGTTGCATTTTTCCTGAACTCTCCTTTCCATCCTGATCCAGATTCAGATATTTTGTATTTCTTAGGGATTGAAAATATGGATTTGTCTTAAGTAGTATTTATTGAAATAATATTATTTCTATCCCTAAGTTATTATTATATTATTAAATTGAATTAGTTATTATTAT
>JAHLJT010009358.1:0-28480 GCA_031308135.1 Acheta domesticus | reverse complement strand
ATACACTCACCTATAGTTTCATTACAATGCATTGCAATTTTTAATCTATACTTCTCTAATACATCCCAGTGGCCGAAGATCGGGCCTTGCAATTCATCGGAAATGAACGAGCAAAGCGAACGAAGTTGGCTGCTCAAATTGGCCAAAGACTAAAAGATAACAAACCATTGCGTTAATTTTACTGCCTAAATTTCACAAATTTAAGTAGCTAACAAACGTTAAATTTTAGTATTATCTATCCGCTACAATTTTGTAACTACTGCTATCTATTGTTTTGTGCGTTCTACACCGTTGTCATTTATATGAGAGTTGGATAAAAAGTAATGAGAATGTTTTATTTCTCTGAAATTACTTTATTGACAGAGGTATTAGCATTTTCACACCAATAGAATCGCCTCCGTTATTAATGACCCTTTTCCAAATATTAGGAAGGCGTCGTACACCATCTGCGCGTCTATTTCTGATGCTGGTGAAGGTATTGCTGATGCCATGGACTAAACAATTCATTTGCAATGAAATGCAACCTCGACATGCAACAATCTCCAGCTCTCCATAGAGGCTTGTGGCAGGGGTTGGAAATGAAATGTTTCATCAGCTTATTACATGACAGTTTCATTTCAATGTCAACAAAGTCCTTTTTATTTTAGGCTACATCAGATAAATTTGTATTTAAATGCGATTCTTGATACTCAGAATTTAGAATAAGCTCGATTCATACACATGACACTTAACAGACTATGCTTTTTCGCGATTAAAAAAAAACTGGAAGAGCGCAATTCTAACTTGGATTCAGCGCGTCAAAGTACACAAAAAACATGTGTTAAGTCTTTCAGACAGATAACATTTTTTGTGGGTCTGTATTATTGGTCATTAAAACTCAGAAACGGCAGAGTAAATATTCCACTCTACTGATATTATAATTAATAATACAGTCAAGCGTATGGCACCTCACATTCTCGCAATTACAGAAAGCTTTACTTTCGTTCGTTCTGAACTCTTACTATAATTAGACTTGCTTGTCCTTTGCATTTGACCTTCCTTCAGATGCCAATTACACGTACTTGAGCTATTTATCGTCCTATTTCACAGAGTTTTAATGTGTCAATTACTAACACATGTTCGGTAGTTATTGTTTGAAATGGTCCAAAATTTTCTTTTTATTGTATGCCACACATTATCACAAATAATTTGCCAAACAGGAGGGAAAACTTTTTTTAATGTTCCTTCCTTTCTGCAATCAATAGAAGATGCGAAGTAATTTCGAAAATAAATTCAACTTACATTAATATTTTAAGAGACGGTCAGGGTTCGGGAAACGGGTCGACGTGTTCAAAGTCAGGGAGGGTGCGAGGAGACACGAGGGACGGAGATGGCGTCCCAGACTTCAAAAGCGCCTTCCGGGAAGCGCGGCGGCGAATCAAACCGATGGCCAACGCCGCCACCGCCTCAAACGCGCATCGCTTCTGCCCACGACCCCGTCCCCGCCCATGACCCGTCCCCCGTCCCGCCCCCGCCCACGACTCCCACCCGCCCCCGTTCCCCACGAGTCCCACCCCGTCCCCGTTCCCCACGACTCCCACCCCGTCCCCGTTCCCCACGTCCCCGTTTCCCAACGTCCCCGTTCCCCACGTCCCCGTTCCCCACGTCCCCGTTCCCCACGTCCCCGTTCCCCACGTCCCCGTTCCCCACGTCCCCGTTCCCCACGTCCCCGTTCCCCACGTCCCCCGTTCCCCCACGTCCCCGTTCCCCACGTCCGTCCCCACGTCCCCCCCCACGTCCGTCCCCACGTCCCGTTCCCACGTCCGTCCCCACGTCCCCGTCCCCACGTCCCCGTCCCCACGTCCCCGTCCCCACGTCCCGTCCCCACGTCCCGTCCCCACGTCCCCGTCCCCACGTCCCCGTCCCACGTCCCCGTCCCCACGTCCCCGTCCCCACGTCCCGTCCCCACGTCCCCGTCCCCACGTCTCCGTCCCCATGTCTCCGTCCCTACTCGCCCTCCGGTGGCGTTCAAACTGCTGACCAGGGGAATGGCTACGCCTTTAGCCTTTAGCTTTTCTGGCGATGCTGCTGATCTAAAATATTCTGTTGTTTCCGCCATTACTGGGCTCAGAAGGTTCAACTCTCTCCTCCTCATTGTTTTTCAATTGTTTTTTTTTACATTTTTTTATATTTTTGCATAATACTTTCCTTTTCCATTTTGTAAAAGGAAAGTATTATACATACTATTAATTTCCAGTAGGTTAGTCTGTAGAACACTGTTTAAACACTGAGACTAGCAATTTATAAATTCATGTAACAATAAACCTTTAGTGCATAATTTATATTATTATTATTATTATTATTATTATTATTATTATTATTATTAATTACTCCGCGGATGTTCAATTGGCGATGCAACGCATTTAGTCTATACATTAACTCAGATTGTAATTTGACGTGTTAGCAGACGGAAGGTCATCAATCTGCAGTTTGAAGAATACAGATTCGCAGTGATTCATTGAACATTCTGTTGCCTGTTAAAGCATCACTCTGGAATAAATGTCTATCAATAAAATTGAAGTAACGATGTTTGACTGCTAATTAGTCTAGAAGATGACAGATTTTAATATTTTTATTCGTGAGTAGATTACGGCCAACTTACGAGCATATCACATTTTGTCGCGTATCAATTTGCGATTCGAATCCAGTTTAATTTTGAGTATGCAACCCGTAATGCATCTAATATCAATGGTGCGGAGCTTTCCCCTGATATTTTTACATCCATCCGTTATTTTCAATTGTTGCCTAAATTAATATCGATTTACACAAATTAACTCATTATGTTTACTTAGTTGCCGAATGTCACAAAAAAATTATATTTTATTCGTTCCTTTGTAACAAAAAATAGAAATAAAATAGGATTTGTCAGACACAAGTGATAACACCAAGTCACAAAATGCGAGTATTAAGGAAGAGGAATCTTTGAAGATTACGTAAATTTTCTTCACGATAATCTCAGTTTCATTGGATTACAGGTAAAAGGAGTTTTCAAGTATGAAAACTAGTAGTGCTACAATACGACACATATTCTCATAATATAACTCTAACGGTAACTATATTACATAACTCTAACGGTTATGTAATATTGTGTTGTAACTTCTGTCCTACTGACTTTTCAACCATAACTTTAAAAACCTTTTCGCCAAAAAAATATTCGAATTTGCAATTTTACAAAATTTCTTATATTCTCTCCATACTATTTACCTCCTATGTAGGAACCCGACGATACTCTCCCATCGCCATAGCACGCCGCACCTGGTACAGTAGCCCTTGTTCCTGATTGCCCCGAGCCAATTACAACCCGTCAATTCAGAATAACAAGCCGGCCGTCCTGGCTCGTTTCTGCCCTGAGCAAGCACACGACACCATGACCGAAACGTCATGGTATCGTGTGCTTCCTCAGGGCAGAAATTAACCAGGACAGCCGGCTTGTAACACAGCTTTCGTCAGTAACACAGCTTTCGACGCAGTCACCCAGCCTGAGGAGAGCATTCAATTAACTCCGACATGGCAGTCTACCACTTCGTCGTTCTTCCATTTCTTTAAACAGATGTGACGCGAGAATCACCACAGAGGGCGCCCAAGTCATTGCTGAATTTCTTGAACCTTCAATTACAAAGGCGACTAGTTATTACAAAGGCAAGCATTATTACAAAGGCGAGCATTATTACAATGGCGAAGTCTGAATGACTACTTAGGGTAAAAATGAAGAAAAACTAATTTTTATAATAAAATATTAAATTTAATGAATTAATCATGAATTCTAGTTAATATATATCAACCCGCTTTCGACTTTATTTTCCAAATCTTCTCTGTTGCAATATTGACGAGAGTAGGAGAATTGAAACTTAAAGTAAAAGGAAGAAAGCTCGCCGTGTTGCAAGAGAATAAGAACTACACAAATCCGCTTTATTTTGAAACAATCTTTTTTAAGAAATAAATGTATCTACATAATTTAAGAAGATAAGTCTTCAATTAGTAATATGTAAACCATCATAATTAGATTGATTTGCCTCTTTGCACATTAAAAACCAAGATAATTGACCAGAATAAACTAGTCATTACATGCTTAGCAATGATTAGTTTATTCCAAAATGCACAACACTTGCTTACATTCAGTCTCGATCGTATAGTTGGAGGATCCTAAACAGGGCAATCCACACACAGCTTCCCGCAGGCCGTTTACGAAACCAGTGTAGTTGGATATTGGCTAACATTTACGTCCCCTAGGGAGTCAAAATCCCGTTTCACAACTCTCAGTACACTAATCTCACGCGCGAACAACGAGTGTGTAATAAAGAGAAGTGGTCTGGTTAATGCAAAGCTCCCAGTTCTCGTTACAAAGCGTTTGTTTCATAGAATCAGCTCAAAAAAGGAGTTTAGCTTCTCATTCTAAATGAAACAAACACAAAATCCGTACGTTCAATAAACAAATTTTACCTCAAATGGCAGAAAAAATATTTAAAATCCTGAAAAGTAAATAAAGAAAAGGCAGATGTATTTAATGAGATATTTCAACCCAAATTTTGTGTCGACTTGAAACAAACAATAAAAACGTAAGAAAAGAAATTAAGAAGTATACATTGGTAATAAATAATTTTGTAGTCACGAGTACCGTTTATCATTAGGGGTAAAATATAAACGGCTGATGCACACTCAGAATTCCACTATTTATTTTCCGAACTCTTATTATATTTTTGATATTGCTTAGTGATCGTCATTACTCTTAATTAATCGGACTTTATTTACTGCTTTCCTGGGCTATAATAATCGGCAAATGATTAAAACATTATTTTGATTTTTTACCTTTTTTCGAACTAGAAATACATTATCTTTTATTCCCTTTACATTTGAAACCGGAACCTCAGCATTTCTAAAACCGTATTCGTACTATTATGTTTTTCCATTTGACCAATCCCCTACAGACAAAACAGGCTCGAATCCCGGTCGTGTATGGAGAATATTATATGTCCTATAGAGAGTTTAGCATGCTTTCAGCCTATTCATAGGAACGAATTCTCTCCCAGTACCGCAGAATTTGCGTCGAGCCCACGCTTTCCCTGGTCGACTGTCAAACCGCGAGCCCTCCACCTCCCCACACCCCTACCTCCACCACCGTACTGCGCATTCACACCACCAGGGGCGTTCCACTCTGAGATTGCATCGATTCCATCAGCTTTAAGGAGATAAAAAAGCCCCCAGTAGTTCCCCTACCCCGTTCAATCAATCACTAAAGGCTTCGCGACGTGCCTGCGACCACAGGCTTTTGTTAGCAGCTATTCTCTTCATTTCTTTGTAAATACTGCATTCGATCAGAGTCTTAATTGGCCTCATCCTCGAATCATCCAGGTATCTTTTCCTTAGTTGCTCTTTTTATCATATCCCCAAATATTTTACTTCCAAAATTGTTAGACAAAATCATTTATACAAGTGTACGCAAAACCGAAACTTATTTCTTCCAATAAATTTCAGTAACCTTTCATTTCGTATTTGACAATCTCTTTCAATACTCTTTTTTCCTCTTCTGCCCAGCATTTTTTTTATATTCAACACAATTTTAAAATTCTTACAGCTTTTAACTACATTCCTTGGCATAAACAAAGAGATCAACTCTCTCTTCCGTACAGCAGTATGCTCCAAGCGTTTGCATCTACCCCATCGGCTTTAAGAAGTTAAAAAAAGTCCCCCAATAGCCCCCTCCACGCGGTGTGAGGTGCATTTTTCTCCGCGCGAAGCTCCGCGTCCCAGCGGGCAAGAAATCACGAGCCAGTGATTTTTTCTAGTAATCCCCGAAATTAAAATTTGCCGCGCGACGCATAATTAACGAGCGTAGGAGGGCTCTCGCCTTCGCCCGCCGCCTCCTCCTCCTCTCCGCTTCTGCGCCCCGCGCCCCGCACCGCGCCGCGCCGCGCCGCGCCGCGCCGCGCCGCGCCGCGCCACGCAGCGCCGGGTGACGTCAGCAGCCCCCGCCTCGCCCGCGCGGCCGCGGGCGGCTTTCCACGTGGCTTCCTCGCGGCCGGACCCTTCACAGGAGGAGGCGGGGCGGGAGGGTGGTGAGAGAATGAGTGTTGATGAGCGAGGGTGAACGAGTGATGAGTGTTGATGAGCGAGGGTGAACGAGTGATGAGTGTTGATGAGCGAGGGTGAACGAGTGATGAGTGTTGATGAGCGAGGGTGAACGAGTGATGAGTGTTGATGAGCGAGGGTGAACGAGTGATGAGTGTTGATGAGCGAGGGTGAACGAGTGATGAGTGTTGATGAGCGAGGGTCAACGAGTGATGAGTGTTGATGAGCGAGGGTCAACGAGTGATGAGTGTTGATGAGCGAGGGTGAACGAGTAATGAGTGTTGATGAGCGAGGGTGAACGAGTGTTGGTGAGCGAGCGAGGATGAACGAGTGTTGGTGATCGAGGATGAATGAGAGTAGGTGAGCGGGAGTGAATGAGAGTTGGTGAGCGAGAATGAGTATCACAATCGCCGTCGTCGGCACAATCGTCGTTATCATCACCATCGTTAACATCACCGTCATCACCATCATCATGATCCAATCACATAATCATTTCCAGCACCAAATCATCATCATCCTCAACGTACTCATATCAATTAATCTGGTGACGGACACATTCTGATTCTGTTTGCAAATCACACATCGATGAGGCTGTCAAGAAACGAATGTAGCAATTTATTGTCATTATTGTGTGGCTATCGTGTGACTAGAAAAAACTCCTTTTTTGAGAGAAACAGTTCATAAATGAGGATATATTTTCCTTAACCTTTCCGTCCTTCTCGTGTTTCATTATCCCCTCCTCATAATTGTTATCAAAAGTCGCAAAAGCTCAGTTGGGCATTGCTGGTTTAAACCGTGGGCACGTGGAGTGGTGAAAAAGTGGAGGTTCCTTTTCTCAAACTGAAAGAACAGTGTATGAAAAATCTCAATGGGATCGCGTCAGAGAGAATCTGAAATTTTATTAGAAATAACGCGAAAACGTCAACATTGTAAAACTTTACGATGTGTTTACACAGAGTCCCTTCATCTCTCGCAAATAATTCCTTGTATTATTTTATCGGTGACTTGAATTCCAGAAAGATAGCTCAATGTTTTGTTTGTTTTCAGAGCTGAATTTTAGTAAGTCATCGACTGCTGCCAAAATGTGTTAGCCACAGCCGACGTGGCATGGCACTGACGTAGCAACCCTGGTAATGCACGTTGTTCTCCTGTCGCTCCCTATGAACCTCAGAAAGCGCTGAAACTTCTGACCCTGCGCCATGATTCACTCCAGGCACTCTTAAAACATATTCTGCTTCCTGGAAAGAAGTCACTCAGAATTCTTCATGCTGCAATAAACGAATCATGGACATCTGCCATCGTCTAGTCGTACCTACTGTGATTATTCAGCGAGTATATTTGAAACATTAAGTGCACGCAATCATTCCATACACAGAAAAGCACGTTAAACACGATACTAATTACATTACTGTCATTTTGCGTAATTTGCAGCTCCTTTTGAATGATACATGCAAAGCGAGTAGGAAACGTGGGTAAGCGAAGCAGTGAAGGTTTTTAGACCGGTAAAAATGTCTGCGAAAATCATTGACTCTGAAAAAAAAAACGCGTAGTACAAACATTCCGTTTTCCCAGAATTTAAGCAACTCAATAAATAAAATAAATACTAGCACTATTCTGAAAGTCGCTGCGTAAACACATCCGAACGACTCACAACGTTGATATAACCAGTCCCTTCGAAAGAGTCAGATTACCTCGGGCGTGACTACAGAGAAACTTGTCGTGTGCAGTGATTACGCCAAGCACTGTTCGAGGGGAGAACCGTTAATCTACTCGTAGTGTTTAAACCAAGTGTCCAACAGGGAGTTTTGAGGATGATAATCGTTGGTAACGTTTAATTCACTCTGATACTTAGTACGACTAGCTTGTAAAAATATAAGCTCTAGAAAACAAGCCAGAACATATACCAGATTAATAGAGACTATGCAATCTCAATTATGTTTTGAGAATAGCCATATACCTTGCTATGTATCCCTAAAACTATCTAGATACATCCTCAAAATCTGATTCGCTTATATCTATTACCCTACGTTAGAAACGTAATTCACTTGATTAATCTATTACTCCTAATATTTGTGTCGTATATTACTTTAATGCTAAAAGAATTTTCAATTAAGTCGCGAATTTAATGAATGCATTGTGAAAGACTGGTTACACAACGCAACACTTAGTAATGCGGGTACCAACATCATGATGTTTCTCTAAAACCCGCTCTGCAAAATTTGTACAAAAATTCACGGAAATTCAAGAAGAGCGTGCAATATGCGGGTCATGAGTACATTTTAAATTTATCTTCTTTATCTAATTATAATTATAAATTTATATATTTGCAGTTTCTTTAATTATCTATTCCCATAATATGCTCTTATACTCTATTCACACAGCATCAATCAATGCTTTTTTAACATTTCTCTGTAAGTTACAAGCATACGATACTTAATCGGCACAAAAAAATTCAAATACATATGTCTCAAAATTCAATCACCATTTTTACCTGCCTGAGAGTGAATTAAACGTTTTTATCTCGTTCGATCAAAGACATTTTTATTTGCATAGTTTACATGAATGCGTATCACATTAGAAACTTCCATAAATAACATAGATTTTCCTCCACTTTTTCTTCTTGGACACCTTGCGCTAGATATTGCGACAACGAGCTGGATCATTAATTCTCAGCCTAAAATTCGAGAACGCTCTAGCGTCATCGCAGTGGCAACAGGGAATGCGGAACATCTCACAAGTGCTACAGGGACAGTCTGAGCAATGATTACAGAAATGATGTAAACAATTCACAATTTACTTTTTCTTTCATTACAAATCTTGCACGCTGACATTGATTTACTGATCACGTATTGTTGACATTCCAAATATTTTAATAAAAGGTTTTTACATGTCAATACCAACTTTTGTATGCATTTTAATGTTACTCAACTGTCTCTGACGGGCGCCCGTAAAGCAAAATTTTGCACAGTTTGCTTTTTGTGCAACTAAGGGCATTTTTCTCCATACCACAGATGCGTAATCAATAGTGGTTTCTTCAACAAAACATCAAGAAAGCATGCTGGTAGTCCGATTACAAAAAATTGATCAATAATATAATAACTCGTTTTCGTTACATGCATATTTTACACTGTACATCCTCCCTAGACCGATTTACACGACAAAAGAAGTTGACACATCCCCACGGTATGTAAACGAAGCGACACCCATAATTCCGTGAGGCGTCGCGCGCCGCCAAGGAAGCGATGGGCGGGTAATTCCAGCGCCAATCCGCAGCCACAACAGCGCCTCATACCCGAGAGGTAATCCGGATATTGGGCGACAAATCGCGCAGCCAACCGCTAGGGAAGGGGGCCGACGAAGAGGGTGCGACGGAGGAGGAGACCAGGGGAAGGAGGGAGAGGAGGAAGAAAGAGGGGTGGAGGAGAAGAGAAGGGTGGCAAGGGGTCCCAGGAGGGTCGGAAGGCGCTTCGACGCCGCCTGAAAATGAATGCGCCCCCAGAGGACGGCAGAGGCGGGATGGAGGAGGAGGACGTGGAGGCTGTGGTGAAGGCGGGGATGGGTTGAGTAGGGGATGTGGGCGGAGATGAAGGCGGGTTGAAGGGGATGTGGGTGGAGACAGAGGCAGAGGCGTTGATGAAGGCAGGTGTGGGGGCGTGGCGGGGACTGCGTCGGAGGCGGAGGCGGGGCGGAGGCGGGGCGGAGGCGGGGCGGAGGCGGGGCGGAGGCGGGGCGGAGGCGGGGCGGAGGCGGGGCGGAGGCGGGGCGGAGGCGGGGCGGAGGCGGGGCGGAGGCGGGGCGGAGGCGGGGCGGAGGCGGGGCGGAGGCGGGGCGGAGGCGGGGCGGAGGCGGGGCGGAGGCGGGGCGGAGGCGGGGCGGAGGCGGGGCGGAGGCGGGGCGGAGGCGGGGCGGAGGCGGGGCGGAGGCGGGGCGGAGGCGGGGCGGAGGCGGGGCGGAGGCGGGGCGGAGGCGGGGCGGAGGCGGGGCGGAGGCGGGGCGGAGGCGGGGCGGAGGCGGGGCGGAGGCGGGGCGGAGGCGCGGCGGAGGCGCGGCGGAGGCGCGGCGGAGGCGCGGCGGAGGCGCGGCGGAGGCGCGGCGGAGGCGGGCACTAAGGGGCGAAGCTGGTGGCAGGGCGGAGGTGTAGGTGGAGGAGTTGGTAAAGGCTGGGTCGGCGTCGGAGGCAGTGGGGAAGAGAGCGACAAGGGTTGAGCCGGAGACGTGAGCGAAGAAGGCGGGGACAGAGGTGGAGGCATGAGGAAAGGTGTTGGTGAAGGCGGAGGCGAGGGTACGACTTGGAGGTGGGGCGAAAGAAAGGGGGAGAAGGCGTGGCCGGGACAGAGCGGTGATCGGGGCGTTGGCGGGGCGAGTTGGAGGCCGAGAATGGAAACGAATGCGGAGCCGTAGGGCGAGGGGGGACAAGGTTGGAAGTCGGGGCAGAAGCAAAGGCGCGGCACTAACCGGAAAGAGTGGCGGTAAAGACGGAGTTGGGCCGTGATTTAGAGGCGGGGACAAAGTGGGACAGAAGGCGAGAAGCCGAGTGTGGAAGGGGCACATGTTCGAATACAGACACGATGACTCGCGAGGAGGAAGATTCGGATGTTAGGGCGACGGCGCGGCGTTGCGAGCAGCTTGAGTCTAATACGGCGGCGGTGGGCGGAGTAGAGGCAGAGGCATGGGAGGCGTGGCGGGGAATCACAGGGAAAGAGATGTGGTAGGGTCGTGTGTGTATGTGAACGCAGTCTTTAGGGGAGGCGGAAAGGAGTTAGGACGAGAGCACGGGAGAAGGTGGGAGGGAAAAATGCTGTTGTACAGGGTCGAAGAGAAGGAGCATAAGTGGGTGGAAACTGGATGTGTGGAGGTGAGGGCGGGGTTGGAGATCGGGCGGAAAGACGCGAGCAGTGCGGAGTTGTGCTTTGGTATGCTGGGCCAGTACACTAAGGAGGCGGAGCAAAAAAACGCGAAGCTACTGCTTAAGCCCCTCTCCCCCCCACGCGGGGTCTGTCTGCGCAGTTGGGCGCTTTGGCGCCTACGCAATGCACATTCCTTAACTTTGGAACTTTTTCTCTCTTCGTTAGTAAATAAATCACTATCTACTTCTGACACGCATATATACTTCTGACAGGCAAAGACCTCGCGAAAGTATAGGCTATTCAATATTGTATGAAGTAATTAATAAATTATTAGGTAATATATTAATTCACGACAAGTCGCATATAAAGATTTTCCCGTGGTTCAAAATAGTCGCATTCTCTGGATCACTTAAAATAATTTACCTTTCGGTAAAATAGAATGAACCAGAGCATTAATGTTCACTTCAAATGTTTTGTAGTCTGAAGCTGGACGATGAAAGTTTTTTCAGCGCCAAAATGGTTAAAAGTTATCGCATTTTTTGAAAAGGGAAACATGGAGGATTTCTATGTTTTGTAGCATTTACGATCTCTCCAAAAACCTCCTTTGAGCTCTCCTTTGCTTCAGTTTTTTAAATTATCTAAATGTTTAATATCGTATATATTTTATCTAACTCGACTTCGTCTAAACACCCCGAAAAAAACACTTCGTCTAAGCACTCCTGCTCTTTTATCGCAGTTTTATGCTAGATTGGATAGATAAACAAAAGAAAATCAATTGCAATGTAAACCAGAGTTAAAATTAATAATCTTAAAGTAGAAATACAAATTACTATATTTCGATTTATTTACTGTCCTGCTACGATGTCATCCAATCGCGAGCTTAAATGTCATTACTGTAAGTGTCGTCCAAACTCCCGATTGGATGACCCGTAACAAGAGGTTTTACGTCAACAGATCGTAAGTTTAATTCAAAGTCTATTATTCATCTCTCGAACATGGCAGAAAATAACTTGGCGTATGCTGCAAGTACTATGACTAAGGGAAGAGATATATTGTAAAAACCAAGAAGTTATTTAATATGGTGATATGTACAATTCTGAGAAGAACAGAAGATGAAGATGGAAAGGGAAGAAGGTGTATGACGGAAAGGAAAGGAAACAGAAGTAATTGCAGACGAAGAAAAATCACTAAACCCTCCATGTTGATAAGTCATAATTTCCAAGTGTTCAGAACAGTCAGGGATAAATAAAGTAGCTGCGTTATCATAAGCATCTAACAAACACAGCGAGAGTAGTAAATTACGTAGCAGTTTATTTACAACTAATACACTATACATGATTACATATATAGACATCAACTAAACGGTGCAAGATAGCCGTTGGGGCTGCCCTCATATCCGTTACCCCTATTTTGGTTCGCCCCTCTCTCGTACAGCCTCCTGAGACACCAATACCGATCACAGGATGTAAAATTCTGCGCCTCCCTGGACATGAATATCGCAAAGAAATGCGCCTCAGTTATACCCAGGAGTCAAAGCGCGTATTTAGAGCTAAAAGACAGAAAATATTAACAGCTGGGAATACCGGAAACAATTTCTGAACAATGAACTGAAGTATTTCCATTTTTTTAAAGCGCTGATACTTCAAAGAGTAAAGCTATGGAACGAGCACTATGGAGAGGCGGAATATATTAAAAGAATGACAAAAATTAGAGTGTAAAGCTGAGCGACGAGGACCTAGCCATTAGAAAAGAGCTAGCCACAGAAAAAAGAGGAAGCTATGTATAATAATAACACATCTCGTGAAGAGATCAGACAACAGACTGATCATACAACTGACTGACAATATAGAACACGTTAAAGAAGCCAGAAAGTTTGCAGGGAGAGTGAAACAAGATTGAGAGAAAAATAAAGTGAAAAAATATAGATGGAAGAATAAGAGAGACAATGAAAGGGTGAACGTCAAAAAATATCAAAGACATCCTAGTTCACCAGAATTTGATGGATGCAACGCGCACGAGAAAGAAAAGTCGTTAGTGCTGCCGCAGGTAGACTGTTCCAGTTTTCATCCAGTTGGCAAAAGAGTACATCGGTTTTTCGATTCTTATGTTTAAGTTTGTATGGATGATCCCTTCCGAAATATTGAGCGAGCCCTATCCTAATTTGAATGTCGTTTAAATGCTTTACATCCAGCGTACGCATTGAAAAGATTTACTAGCCTAGCTAATTTTCGACGTTTCCCTGGGAGTTCCCAGATCTGAGTTTGATCACTCGCTTTTCCTACAAGTTTTATCGCTCTCTTTTGGATACGATCTGACAAGTTTACCTGCCCAGCTCTATACGGGTCCCAACAAGCGGAGATGTATTCCATTACCGAACGTACAAGAGAAGTATATGCTAAGCGTTTTGTGTTCGCGATTCCTTTCCTAAAAATCCACATTACAAAATGTAGTGATTCCATGCTTTGTGCTCAACGTGATTGATGTGGTAGGACCAGTTCATATCGCTTCGAATAACAACCCCCTAAATTCTTGAAACTACTAACCTCAGGCACCAGTTGATTTGCAAGAGTGTATTTTAGTGAAATTTTTATCCCGTTTCCTACTGAAGGTTACAGCTTTGCATCACTTGGGATTAATTTTCATTTCATTTTCTTCCGCCCATTTCATAATTTTATCGGGATGCTTTTGCAAAATCTGCTGATCTCGAGCGTCTTGTATTCGTCGGTATATTACGCAGTCATGCAGACAGCTACGCCAGTCAGAAATGAAAAGATAGAAAACCAACAAGACAGTTAAAAAAGATGAAACGATGTGATGAAATGGAGAAATAAAAAGGAATACGAGAAAATATAAAAGGTAAGTTCACGAGTAAAGAGCAAGTATAAAAATGTTACATCGCAGGAATAGTGCGCGTGGAAGTCCTCTAGTTGAAGAGAAAAAGGTGCGTCGGAGGACGCGAGAGCAGGACGTAAAGAGATCCGCGAGCTACGGGCCGCGACGGAATGGCGGAAATAAGGCGACGCAGACAGCTGAGCCAGCCGGGCCAAGGACGCCGCGCGGCGTAAAGAGCGAGGAGCGGCGGAAGCTCAGCGCAGGCTGGGCCGGCGACTGGAGCGCCGCGGCGCGGCGCGGCGGGCGGGGGCGGAGCGGGCGAGGCGGGCGTAGACGCTGACGGCGTCAGTTTACACCGCTGTCGAGCGCGTGGTAAACACCCGACGTGCGGTCGTTTGCTGGAGGCGGCGCATCGCGACGCGACGCGACGCTCGGCGCCTCACCCCCCCCCCCCGCCCCACCGCCGCCACCTCCGCCTCAACCACTGCCATCACCGGGCCGCCGCGCCGCCGCACACTGGCAAAAACTGCTCCGAAAAGAACGCATACGCAAAAAAAAGTTTTTTCTACTCCCATTGTTTAATGCTGTCATTTGATGGCTCAGAAAGTTGCGTAATAATGCTCATTTCGATACAGTTTTCATTAAGATATAGGTTCATAACCAATCACAGGGAAGTTTACAAACCAAATATGACAATCATTGAGAATCTTTCTAGTAAATGTTTCGTGCGATTGTGTACATTAAAATTACATTTGATATACATTATACTTGTCAGTTTTAATTTATTTTATTAGTAGTAATTTTTGGTGGAATATTATTTAAAATAAGTTGGATCGTAATTTTTGACCTTGGCCCTATTTGAGTAGCGCAGTACTCCCTCGCAGGCGGACTGGTAGCCGGAGCCAATGGTGTTTAAAATGTACCATTGAAGTTCAAATTATGGTGCTTTATAAAAAAATGCTTAGTCCATTTAGTAAGCACTTTGAAAAATGGACGCCTTATACACGGTCGTGTGCTCGCGTTTGAACCATTTTCAGACAAGCTTATGCTCCCTGCCACTGCCTCGTGGCTCTATTTCATGGGCCACCCCTCGTCACCAACACCGATTCCATCAGTGACCTCACCCGCCAACCCTCACCCGCCAACCCTCACCCGCCAACCCTCACCCGCCAACCCTCACCCGCCAACCCTCACCCGCCAACCCTCACCCGCCAACCCTCACCCGCCAACCCTCACCCGCCAACCCTCACCCGCCAACCCTCACCCGCCAACCCTCACCCCCCGACCCTCACCCCCCGACCCTCACCCCCCGACCCTCACCCCCCAACCGTCACCGTCTTTACTGACGCACTGCTTTTCAGCAAATAATGCGACGCCCTTACTGCCGGCGTCCTGCCGCAGAACCTCGCATCGCTTCGCCCCTCCAACCCGTGGGTTGCCTGAGACGCTTCTCGGATAGCTGACAGCTTTATTGCACTCTGTCTTTCACTCGCTCTTCAGCAGGGAGGGCGGCATATATTTATTAACAATTCCTGGAAAAGTAACTGTCGGCTTGGCTGTCAGGCTGTGGAATGTGAAGTACCTGTTGCAAAATTTCGTTATATCGCGTCGCCTGCTTATGAAAAGAGGAGGCAAAGCTCACGAAAAGTCGTCTGTAGATTGGTGGTAGCTGTTCGTTTTTAGTTGCGGACTCGCAAGAGTTTCCTTCTCGAAACGGGTGGAAATATTTAATATTTCGTAACATCATCATCGATGTGTTGAGGTGTTCTTTTCCATGAATTCAAGAACTAATGTGACCGTCTTTCAGTCAACATCTGGCAGAGAAAGCTTTATTACCCTTACATAAATTACCTTTTCCCCTACTACCTCCGCGTACCCGTGCGAGAACTCGTATGTTAAACCCCACACTCATCCCTATTCTTCTATTTCCATTCTCAGAAGGAAATTTGTTAATGAAACATGTTTATGTGTTTAAAAATGTATAACGGTAACTTCCAATGTACTAACACAATATCAATAAAAATAAAAACAATGCAGTTGATGTTTAAAAGAAATTTTCAATTAAGATTTATTCAGTATTATGGAGATTTTTCTTGTAACAATTCACATTTCCTTAAAGACAACATTTCAAGTAATTATTCAATATTCTTTCCCAGTTATCTTTCAGCTTTTCGTGACAGTCACAAAAAATATTAGTTTTTTACTTTTGAGAGAGCTACGTGTCTGAACACACTGACTTGAAAATTTCATCGAATCGCTGCTGATAACGGAAATACTGGTACAAGTAAAATACAAACAGACTCTTCACTGTACACCCACATCCCTCCACAATTAGGTACACAGCACTTGTAGATCACAGCAACCGTTGCACTTGACATGAATATTTAGATGCATTTTTTAAACACTCAATCATTCATATTTTGAAAGTCAAAGTGCAATTCGTCACGTCTCCGTGAAATTCTCTTCTTCAGAGACCTTATTTATAAAGATTGGTTGCGTTTGAGAGCCGCAAAGGAAAGGTATACAACTGAAATAATATAGGAGACGATAAAATGAAGTCATCAATGTTCAGCGTTACACTAATTTTCTCAAGTTTATGACGAAACGTGACAAAAGTTTCGGAGAAAATCCATGAAAAAATAAAGATAATGTAGTTAATAGTTAATGATTAATTATTTTAGATTACAACCATAACGATATGTTGAGAATGTTTTTTATAAATTTTTCATAGGAACCGTACACTTTCACATCAATCAAATCGTGTACAGTACTTGGATATTCCATTTAATGGATATTTCAAACCAACAAAATGTTTAGTGAAAACCGAGCCCTCTCTCTCAAAACAAATTGTTGAAACTCTCGTGCTCTCAACAGCGTACCCTTCCATTAGAAAGCAAATAAGAGAAAGCATTCCATTAAAAGATTCCGAGAGCACAAACTTGAGGTAAATAAAGAAAGAAATTAAATAAAGCATGAAATTGTAGGTGAAAGGGGCGATGCGGGCAACAGAAAGCAGAATTTAGCTTGAAGAGATATTCATAGTTTTCTCATCTCTATTACTTTATGCCGGCAGAAGCGTCCTCTAAAATGTTTTGGTCTACTTCTTATAATGTATATTTTCGGCAGTTCTCTGTATAAAAAGTATTATAGTAAGAAGAGCACAATTTTAAAAGAGGTAACTAATGTAGGTTTTTCTTGAAAGTATTTTTAATTTGACAATTAAATTAAAATGTAATATAGAAGATTGTTGAATTAAATTTAATACTTTTTTACGAAGATTTGTTGCCTGTGAACTTTGTTAATATTAGTGTAATGTAAATATGTTAAAAATAAATTATCAAGAAGAGCACAACATGACTTCCGTATATTTTAAATTGGACGGAGTGACTACGTAATTTCATATTTAAAGACCAGCAGATATTTAATTGAATCTGAGCACGACTGAAAATATATAATTTCATAATACTATCGAGCATTATCACCAGACATTTGTCCTAGAAACAAGAAAAGTTTAATTATCCTGTAAGCCATAAAATTTGAATAAATTTGAAAATAACAACCATAAGATGAAATAGGAAATGATTAAAGTAAATACTGAAAATATTTAGGAAACCTTTTTTATAAACACAAAACTTAAGCATCACGTTACCAACTAAGAAAATTTAAAATCAAAAGCTAAATTAAAAATCATTTAATAATCTCTGCATTTCTAAAAACTGAATATTATTAAGCAACTCAGAAATCCTCAGTATATATTATCTCATTTTTCTAAAACTTATCCCTCTAAGCTTTAAGAATGAATTTTCTTTTACTGTGTAAACACACATATAACATCCGATATTACAACTTCGTCTCTTCCGTCAACAACGCGAAGAAAGCATCCAAATACGCGAAAAGAACGTTAAGCAAGGAACCGTCCCCGAGCGAGTGTCGTGCTGAAGCGGAATCCAACGAAATCCCATGCCTAGGAGACGCCCTTATTCCCAGCGGCCTCCGATCACCAGCCGTGTCATTATAGCCTGGCACAGGGCACGAGCGACTGGTCGAGAGCGGGTCTGTCTCGACTCCCCACGGACCCACGGCTCCGCGGCGCGCGCGAATAGCGCGCCCCCTTCTCCTCGCCCTCACTCTACCGACCCCTTTCCCCGTCGCCCGCCGCTTTTTTTCTTCCGTTTTATTATCGCTCCAGATGAAGCGGTTTATATCGTCCGCGTTCCGCAGGGGGCTTTGAGCCTCCGCGCCCGCGGGGGGACACCTCGACGAATGGAAGGACGGCAAGGGGTGGTGCACTGGTGAATGGCTGAGACGGATATCGAGCGGGTAAGTTGAAACGTTGGAAGGTTTTGTGGCAAGGTCGTCGAGCGGTTAGCTTAGTAAGTTAGTGAGAAGTGTGTCGGACAAGTAGGTTGGAGAGGAGCGATAGATGGGTAGGTTGGTGAGGAGAGAGTCGGACGGGTAGATTGGAGAGGAGAGAGTCGGCCGGGTAGGTTAGTGAGGAGAGAGTCGGCCGGGTAGGTTGGCGAGGAGAGAGTCGGCCGGGTAGGTTGGCGAGGAGAGAGGCGGACGGGTAGGTTGGCGAGGAGAGAGTCGGACGGGTAGGTTGGAGAGGAGAGAGTCGGACGGGTAGGTTGGAGAGGAGAGAGTCGGACGAGTAGGTTGGAGAGGAGAGAGTCGGACGGGTAGGTTGGAGAGGAGAGAGTCGGACGGGTAGGTTGGAGAGGAGAGAGGCGGACGGGTAGGTGGAGAGGAGAGAGTCGGACGGGTAGGTTGGAGAGGAGAGAGTCGGACGAGTAGGTTGGCGAGGAGAGAGGGCGGACGGGTATGTTGGAGAGGAGAGAGTCGGGACGAGTAGGTTGGCGAGGAGGGAGGCGGACGGGTAGGGTTGGCGAGGAGAGAGGCGGACGGGTATGTGGAGAGGAGTAGAGTCGGACGAGTAGGTTGGCGAGGAGGGAGGCGGACGGGTAGGTTGGCGAGGAGAGCAGGCGGACGGGTATGTTGGAGAGGAGAGAGTCGGACGAGTAGGTTGGCGAGGAGGAGAGGCGGACGGGTATGTTGGAGAGGAGAGAGTCGGACGAGTAGGTTGGAGAGGAGAGAGGCGGACGGGTAGGTTGGAGAGGAGAGAGTCGGACGGGTAGGTTGGAGAGGAGAGAGTCGGACGAGTAGGTTGGAGAGGAGAGAGTCGGACGGTAGGTTGGAGAGGAGAGAGTCGGACGAGTAGGTTGGCGAGGAGAGAGGCGGACGGGTATGTTGGAGAGGAGAGAGTCGGACGAGTAGGTTGGAGAGGAGAGAGGCGGACGGGTAGGTTGGAGAGGAGAGAGTCGGACGGGTAGGTTGGAGAGGAGAGAGTCGGACGAGTAGGTGGAGAGGAGAGAGTCGGACGGGTAGGTTGGAGAGGAGAGAGTCGGACGAGTAGGTTGGCGAGGAGAGAAGGCGGACGGGTATGTTGGAGAGGAGAGAGTCGGACGAGTAGGTTGGCGAGGAGGGAGGCGACGGGTAGGTTGGCGAGGAGAGAGGCGGACGGGTATGTTGGAGAGGAGAGAGTCGGACGAGTAGTTGGAGAGGAGAGAGGCGGACGGGTAGGTTGGAGAGGAGAGAGTCGGACGGGTAGGTTGGAGAGGAGAGAGTCGGACGAGTAGGTTGGAGAGGAGAGAGTCGGACGGGTAGGTTGGAGAGGAGAGAGTCGGACGAGTAGGTTGGCGAGGAGGGAGGCGGACGGGTAGGTTGGCGAGGAGAGAGGCGGACGGGTAGGTTGGCGAGGAGAGAGTCGGACGAGTAGGTTGGAGAGGAGAGAGTCGGACGGGTAGGTTGGAGAGGAGAGAGTCGGAGACGAGTAGGTTGGCGAGGAGAGAGGCGGACGGGTAGGTTGGCGAGGAGAGAGTCGGACGGGTAGGTTGGCGAGGAGAGAGTCGGACGGGTAGGTTGGAGAGGAGAGAGTCGGAACGAGTAGGTTGGAGAGGAGAGAGTCGGACGGGTAGGTTGGAGAGGAGAGAGTCGGACGAGTAGGTTGGCGAGGAGAGAGGCGGACGGGTATGTTGGCGAGGAGAGAGGCGGACGGGTAGGTTGGCGAGGAGAGAGTCGGACGGGTAGGTTGGAGAGGAGAGAGTCGGACGGGTAGGTTGGAGAGGAGAGAGGCGGACGGGTATGTTGGAGAGGAGAGAGTCGGACGAGTAGGTTGGCGAGGAGGGAGGCGGACGGGTAGGTTGGCGAGGAGAGAGGCGGACGGGTATGTTGGAGAGGGAGAGAGTCGGACGAGTAGGTTGGAGAGGAGAGAGGCGGACGGGTAGGTTGGAGAGGAGAGAGTCGGACGGGTAGGTTGGAGAGGAGAGAGTCGGACGAGTAGGTTGGAGAGGAGAGAGTCGGACGGGTAGGTTGGAGAGGAGAGAGTCGGACGAGTAGGTTGGCGAGGAGAGAGGCGGACGGGTATGTTGGAGAGGAGAGGAGTCGGACGAGTAGGTTGGAGAGGAGAGAGGCGGACGGGTAGGTTGGAGAGGAGAGAGTCGGACGGGTAGGTTGGAGAGGAGAGAGTCGGACGAGTAGGTTGGAGAGGAGAGAGTCGGACGGGTAGGTTGGAGAGGAGAGAGTCGGACGAGTAGGTTGGCGAGGAGAGAGGCGGACGGGTATGTTGGAGAGGAGAGAGTCGGACGAGTAGGTTGGCGAGGAGGGAGGCGGACGGGTAGGTTGGCGAGGAGAGAGGCGGACGGGTATGTTGGAGAGGAGAGAGTCGGACGAGTAGGTTGGCGAGGAGAGAGGCGGACGGGTATGTTGGAGAGGAGAGAGTCGGACGAGTAGGTTGGAGAGGAGAGAGGCGGACGGGTAGGTTGGAGAGGAGAGAGTCGGACGGGTAGGTTGGAGAGGAGAGAGTCGGACGAGTAGGTTGGAGAGGAGAGAGTCGGACGGGTAGGTTGGAGAGGAGAGAGTCGGACGAGTAGGTTGGCGAGGAGGGAGGCGGACGGGTAGGTTGGCGAGGAGAGAGGCGGACGGGTAGGTTGGCGAGGAGAGAGTCGGACGAGTAGGTTGGAGAGGAGAGAGTCGGACGGGTAGGTTGGAGAGGAGAGAGTCGGACGAGTAGGTTGGCGAGGAGAGAGGCGGACGGTAGGTTGGCGAGGAGGAGAGTCGGACGGGGTAGGTTGGCGAGGAGAGAGTCGGACGGGTAGGTTGGAGAGGAGAGAGTCGGACGAGTAGGTTGGAGAGGAGAGAGTCGGACGGGTAGGTTGGAGAGGAGAGAGTCGGACGAGTAGGTTGGCGAGGAGAGAGGCGGACGGGTATGTTGGCGAGGAGAGAGGCGGACGGGTAGGTTGGCGAGGAGAGAGTCGGACGGGTAGGTTGGAGAGGAGAGAGTCGGACGGGTAGGTTGGAGAGGAGAGAGTCGGACGAGTAGGTTGGAGAGGAGAGAGTCGGACGGGTAGGTTGGAGAGGAGAGAGTCGGACGAGTAGGTTGGCGAGGAGAGAGGCGGACGGGTAGGTTGGCGAGGAGAGAGTCGGCCGGGTAGGTTGGCGAGGAGAGAGGCGGACGGGTAGGTTGGAGAGGAGAGAGGCGGACGGGTTAGGTTGGAGAGGAGAGAGGCGGACGGGTAGGTTGGCGAGGAGAGAGGGCGGACGGGTAGGTTGGAGAGGAGAGAGTCGGCCGGGTAGGTTGGCGAGGAGAGAGGCGGACGGGTAGGTTGGAGAGGAGAGAGGCGGACGGGTAGGTTGGAGAGGAGAGAGGCGGACGGGTAGGTTGGAGAGGAGAGAGTCGGACGAGTAGGTTGGTGAGGAGAGAGTCGGACGGGTAGGTTGGTGAGGAGAGTACCGGACGGGTAGGTTTGGTGAGGAGAGTACCGGACGGGTAGGTTGGTGAGGAGAGAGGCGGACGGGTAGGTTGGTGAGGAGAGTGGCCGACGGGTAGGTTGGTGAGGAGAGTACCGGACGGGTAGGTTGGTGAGGAGAGTACCGGACGGGTAGGGGTTGGTGAGGAGAGTACCGGACGGGGTAGGTTGGTGAGGAGAGTACGAGACGGGTAGGTTGGTGAGGAGAGAGTCGAACGGGTAGGTTGGCGAGGAGAGAGGCGGACGGGTAGATTGGAGAGGAGAGAGAGTCGGCCGGGTAGGTTAGCGAGGAGAGAGTCGGCCGGGTAGGTTGGCGAGGAGAGAGTCGGCCGGGTAGGTTGGCGAGGAGAGAGGTGGACGGGTAGGTTGGCGAGGAGAGAGTCGGACGGGTAGGTTGGAGAGGAGAGAGTCGGACGGGTAGGTTGGAGAGGAGAGAGTCGGACGAGTAGGTTGGAGAGGAGAGAGTCGGACGGGTAGGTTGGAGAGGAGAGAGTCGGACGAGTAGGTGGCGAGGAGGGAGGCGGACGGGTAGGTTGGCGAGGAGAGAGGCGGACGGGTAGGTTGGCGAGGAGAGAGTCGGACGGGTAGGTTGGAGAGGAGAGAGTCGGACGAGTAGGTTGGAGAGGGAGAGAGTCGGACGGGTAGGTTGGAGAGGAGAGAGTCGGACGAGTAGGTTGGCGAGGAGAGAGGCGGACGGGTATGTTGGCGAGGAGAGAGGCGGACGGGTAGGTTGGCGAGGAGAGAGTCGGACGGGTAGGTTGGAGAGGAGAGAGTCGGACGGGTAGGTTGGAGAGGAGAGAGTCGGACGAGTAGGTTGGAGAGGAGAGAGTCGGACGGGTAGGTTGGAGAGGAGAGAGTCGGACGAGTAGGTTGGCGAGGAGAGAGGCGGACGGGTAGGTTGGCGAGGAGAGAGTCGGCCGGGTAGGTTGGCGAGGAGAGAGGCGGACGGGTAGGTTGGAGAGGAGAGAGGCGGACGGGTAGGTTGGAGAGGAGAGAGGCGGACGGGTAGGTTGGAGAGGAGAGAGTCGGACGAGTAGGTTGGTGAGGAGAGAGTCGGACGGGTAGGTTGGTGAGGAGAGAGGCGGACGGATAGGTTGGTGAGGAGAGTACCGGACGGGTAGGTTGGTGAGGAGAGTACCGGACGGGTAGGTTGGTGAGGAGAGAGGCGGACGGGTAGGTTGGTGAGGAGAGTGGCGGACGGGTAGGTTGGTGAGGAGAGTACCGGACGGGTAGGTTGGTGAGGAGAGTACCGGACGGGTAGGTTGGTGAGGAGAGAGGGCGGACGGATAGGTTGGTGAGGAGAGTACCGGACGGGTAGGTTGGTGAGGAGAGTACCGGACGGGTAGGTTGGTGAGGAGAGAGGCGGACGGATAGGTTGGTGAGGAGAGTACCGGACGGGTAGGTTGGTGAGGAGAGTACCGGACGGGTAGGTTGGTGAGGAGAGAGGCGGACGGATAGGTTGGTGAGGAGAGTACCGGACGGGTAGGTTGGTGAGGAGAGTACCGGACGGGTAGGTTGGTGAGGAGAGAGTCGAACGGGTAGGTTGGTGAGGAGAGAGTGGGACGGGAAGGTTGAGGAGAGTACCGGACGGGTAGGTTGATGAGAGTACCGGACGGGTAGGTTGGCGTCGAGTGTGTCGGACGGGTAGATTAGTTTAGGAGAGTGTCGTGATAGTTGACGTGTAGATTGATAGTTTGGTGAGGAAAGTGTCGGACGTGTAGATTAGTAGGTTTGTGTGAAGAATTTCAAATGGTTTAGGATGGGAAGTTGTTGAGAAGGACGTTGGACTGAGAATTGGTAAGTTGGTGAGAAGGGTGTAAGGTGTTGGGTGTCAGACGAGTTGGTAGGTTGGTGAGGAAAGTATCGGTAGAGAACAGAGTGAAGAGGCTGGGGAAAAGGAGGAGGGAGACGGGGTTACGGTGTGTAGGCCGATCCGGGCAGACGAGCGGATTGGGCGTACTGCGGGCGTGTGGTTGGGGAGGACGCCGGGTGCCGTTTGGGGCGGGGCGGGTGGTTGGGAGTCGCTTAGAAAGCTGCGACCCGCGCGTCGAAGGGAAAAAATAATCGTGCGCGAGGAGGCGAAGGTTTATTTGGGCAACAGTTTTCTCACTGAGACCGGGGCGGAGGCACGAGAAGAAGCTGCGGAAGAGATGGAGCACAAAGTGAAAAAAAAAAGATATCTGTACCACTCTTACAAAGGTATATTTCTATTATGTGCCATTTTGTCAATGTTAAATCTTTCTGGACCCAACTATTGGTATTCACCATTTTGTGTAATTTCAAAGTAATGAAACTGTATTTTTTTCTTTTTCTTCCTAGTAATTTTTCTAATAGTAATTTTATTTAATAAAATTATAAAATGTTATAATTTTCTCCTTGTAAACAATTTAAATGGTATATCAATGCTCAACCTTGAAGCAATAAAATACTAATAACTGAAGTAATAAATAAACATTCTAGGATTAAAATACTTGAGGTCAGGTAATTAAAAAAGCTGAAAAGTAAAAAATTGCAATGACTAGATAAGAAGGAAAATCTATGAAGTAATAATGACAGAAAGAAAATATCGTTGAACAATTCGTACTGAAATATATACAAGTGAGTAATAGCTACATAGAAAGAAAGAGCTGCATAATATATTTTAACCAAACATTTAAGAATTCTGAGAAGAAGAGAAACCCCCAAATAGCTGTAATTGTAGTAAATGTGGTGATCTCATTTGTGAAAGAAAGAAAGGTATGCCACTAAATTTCGTGTTTAATGAATAAAGAGTCCAGAGAACGTTAATTTTAACAACTAGGTTTTTAATGTGTAATGCATTATTATTCACTGCACATTTAACAAAGACATAAATTATAAATTTGATATTACATTTAGTTTCGAAGTAAAACTGATGACACCTTTTGACGTAATACAATTTATCTGCCTCATTTTTATAAAATATTTTGAATAACAAAAAAGTAAAATGTTTTGTTCAATTTTTAACATCAGAAAATGATCACAAGCAACAATTCTTTAAATTGTTTACTATTATATAAGATATACGATTAAACAAGTATTATTAAGTGAAAGACCTTAATTCTATTAGCATTGTGCATGGAAAATACTCGGAAGAAAAATAAACCATCAATATTGAGTATTGAAAATATATTAAATTAAAAACTATTGAGTAATCGCGCAAATATGCTTTAATATAAAACATATTTTGAATGGATTCTTTTGTTTTGATAACAATCGTTTACAAAACTTCTCTATCTATTGGGAACTGGACTTACAGAAGAAAGAATAAATATACATGATGAATTAGAATGTTAATTTTTATATTGTATTTCATAATCTTAGATTCTCTAAAATATCTTCCACAATCACACAAGACAACTTTATGTCTTCTTTCAAGCAAATTAACATACAACCCAATGGACTACAAATAAGTATCTGCCTCTAGCGCAATAGAAATACAAAAAATAGAAGAAATCAACCGCCGAAGAGGGCAACTACGAAAGATAATCAGAAAAAGAAAGAAATAATAAAATTGGAGAGGAAATCAAGAACAAGGCAGAGCAACAGACGAATTAAGAAAAGAAGAGGCAGAGGTAGAGCCAGAGAGAAAGAGAAAGAGAGAGAGAGAGAGAGAGAGAGAGAGAGAGAGAGAGAGAGAAATGCGGTAGCTGAGCGCACGCACGGACCGACGATTTGTTTACAGGAACAGCGCGCTCTCGCGAGGGGAAATAAACCCGACGCGGCGGTGGGTCGGCTGCAACCGCAATCAAGGCGAGATGGCCATCATTCCCCCTCCTCTCCCCCCTCTACCTCTCCTCCTGAACACGCGACCCAATCACTTTCCATTTAACAGCAGCGCATCGCGCCAATGAGCCTCACAAAAGACGCTCTCTCACGGAGTTGCCGCGTAAAAGATACCGTTTTCATCGCGAACGTCAAGCTGACATTTTACGTCCGTGGCAGTCGGTAATACGTCCTCAGAGATGAGTTCGCGTGTCAACGAGAACGAAAATAAACAAACACGAGCGGAAAGCGCAATCCAACAACTGCTTGCTAATTATACACAACTTCGGAATTTCGTGTACACACGCTCAAAATGAGAGTAAACAAGTGTTCGTCTTTTTCATGGAAAATAGATTCGAATTGAGAGATAGAAAATACTCGCTTATTGGACTCCACTTTCTTTAATTATTTTCCATACTATTGTTATCACTTCCTATAAATTAATGAAAGAAATTAAAAGAATTGTGACAGGGATGAACACTCTACGGTTTTAGCAATGTGGTATTTTCTTACTGACGCCATACAATTAAGTATCATTTTTTATTCTCACAAAATTATAGATGATTTCAGCTTTTGAATATATTTTGTAGATTGTTTAGTGAATGTATTCCTTTTATGAAACGGTTGCTTTTAACTTCATTGGTGTAAAACGTTAAATAATGAAATACAATAAATGGAATGTGTTCGATTTTTTTCACAAGTTCCTTTTATGTACCAAAGTTCATTATCACGTTTTTTTAGATTCTCCTACTTCTGAAATTTTCTTCACATATTTACGCATATGTGGTGAATAATTAATACGATAATTAATACGATAATAATAACGATATGTTATTGTCTTTAGTGTGTTTACACCTTTCGTAAATTGTTTTTTCGGCATATTCCAGTTTCGCCTTCCTGTGATCAAGTATGCAACCAGTTGTACATAAGTGTGAAGCTGGTACGTTTACGATTTTTCACATATTTCTTTATTTATTTATCTATTTTTCTATCTATTCTACACATACATCACTAAGCAGTTTTGTACGTATTCTACTCGTGAGTAATCAACAACGATTTCCCCTGACCCTGAAATTGTATGTTATAAATGGCACGTATACCAGTGTCGTATACCAGATAATTAAAATTTAAGGGTAACTTTGTGATTAATGTGGTAACAATGTGAAAAAATAACTTTCGTATCTTCAGTCAATCCAATTCAACGAACGTTCCTGATCACTTCACAAATAAATAACTACTTGCTGAGATAGAGAAAATACCGCACCTTCTACTGTCGCCGTGAGCACTTGCAGGTGTCTGAGCGTCTTTCTTATTTTCCAAACACTACAAAATGTTATACCTGGCGTGATCTTTTCCGATTTACCCAAGGTATCAAAAATTACAAATTGATTTTGACATGACGGATATCTCTCGGTGAATAAGATTGACGGGAGATAAGTATTTTGTATTTTTATAATGTTACCCTGCTTCTCAGGAAGTTCGTCCCGCTTTCGGTATCAATATTATTAATTTCCACTGCCTTCAGAAATTAAAGCATTTCTGTGCACCCTCCGGCCATTCGAGGAGAGCTGCGCCGATCGCCGCCGGCGCCATCTTCCGACGTCCACGACGCCCGATGCCCTGCGATGGCCACATCCTACTACTCACGAACGGGGAGAAATGATTTGGTCTGTGCTTCAGCTAAAACTTTTATCGATGGCTGTACCCCCTACGTAACCATCAGATGAAGCCAAGCTCTATGAAGTCGATTGTTGCTACTTATCGGAAGAATTTCAAAAATACTAACAATAATTTGTTGTTGTTATTTTTGTTTCACAATACAATAAGTTGGATGAAGCAGCCGCAAGTGTTTTTGTTTACTTTTTGCCAAACAAAAATCGGGTAGAATATTTATTTAAAATCGATAAAAAGCTGCAAATAGCCCTTACAAAATAATACAATGGATTACTACTACCTGACCTCGCTAACAATATTTCTAAAATTTCCTTTCTTTAAATTCTGTATTAGCCTACTGTAAATACATGACGCGGCCTGCAAAACTATTTGGCAGGCCAAACGCACTCCCTCACCGCGCGGCCATCTCCACTCCCTGACCACCCTGTGCCACCCTTTTCTTACCCTCCTACCGCGTCACCCTCTCTTCCTCCCTCGCCTATTCTCTCGTTCCTCGCCGGCGCCGCAGGCCGAGCCAGGGCCTTTTAACTCTCATACAACGAGGTGGAGACCATTACAGTTACTCTTGCATCACCTTCTTGCAGGAACTAAAATACGAACAGCTGCCAATGATACTTCAAACGTGCGTGGCTGCTGCGAAGGTTCGCGAGACACAAGCAGGGGCGTAATGTTACAAAAGACAGCGTCCATGTTCGCGTTTTTTTTCAGAAGTTTCTTTCATGTATATATATTATGAACAATTGAACATTTAGAAGACACTTCTCCTATTTCTCAATTTTTAATTTGCAAATTATGCATTATTATAATTATTTATTATAATAATGCATAATAATAATGCATAATGCATAATAATAATGCATAATAATAACTATTATAATTATAATAATTTCATTATTATTATAATTATTTTTATGTGCGGAAGTTGGCGAGCATAACGTGCAGCTGTACGTGGCGACACTAGCGCCGCCTACAGTAGCCCTCTCAAGCCTTGTCTCCGGTTTTGAAGGAGAGTTGCAAGGCTCTGGGCCGAGCCTGTCGCGCGCGTTGGCGCTGGCTGTCAATGGGCGGCGGGAGGGAGGGTGGGAGATGGCGTCGCTGTTTACGCCCGTGTTTGCTTTCGCTGCGACGTTGGCTAGCAACGCTCGGCGGCCTCGCGCACTGACGAAGCGAGACGGAACAGAGGGACAAACGAAAGGCTGGCCGCCCGTTACGATCGCCTACTCAAAATACACCTTTCTCACGGGATAATACCACACATTGCGGCAGCGATGGTGTAGCGGCTAGCGTAACGGATTACTATAACCAAGTTCGTGGCTTCAAACCTGATCGAAGCCGTGGAATTTTAAGGACGAAAAAATCCTTCGTACGCCTTCCTACGGAGGGAAGTAAACCCGGCTCTCCCATATTAGTAGATTTACTTGTATGTAAAAGATC
>JAHLJT010009357.1:0-31148 GCA_031308135.1 Acheta domesticus | reverse complement strand
ACCTAGACATCCTAAAACTAAACGTATAAGCAAGATTTTTCATTCCTGAATGCCATATGTCGATTAGTTGTATCGCCTAACGCATTGTATACTCCTGGCCAGGGTGTACACATGATGAAATTGTAAGCAAAAGCTGTCATGACCTCAGTAGTCAGAGAGCCCTAAAATCCGATGAAACAAATATATAATCAAGAAAGCCTATCATGTTCACAGAATTTGTCATGGGACTGCTATTTCTGATGAGCAAGGACCTTACGAAACGCAATCTCATAGAGCCGCCGTGGCCATGCCGTCGCACTGCTCACGTAAAAAAAATCAAAGACACTGGGAGGATCGTTAGCACTGGGTAGCGACCTCGGGGGCGCGGGGTGGGCGTGGGCGTGGGCGTGGGCATGGGCGGGGGACGACGACGCGTTCAGTGAGGGAGGGAAGAGGTGGTCGTCGGGGGGGGAGGGGGAGGGGGAGTCCGCTTGGTAGACGTCAAGGGGCTCGAGACGCTTCGGCAGTCGATGACGCAGCCGTCCGTCGCCCACGCCCTCTTCTCGCTCATCTGTAGCACCCAGGCACGTTTCTCGGAACCTCTCGTTCTTTTGGCTACCAGCAACCCGACATACCAAATTGTCAAATTTACATTAATGTTTACTATCGTTCGGTCCAACACTTACCCTTAAGTTTGGCAAAATTTCAACTGCAAACTGAATGATTAAAAATTAATTGACAATCATGAACCTCAAGTTCATTTGCTATAAAATGAAAGCTGCAATTGAACTCAGTGTTGCATCTGTAGTTTCATTTCTTATGATAAAATACAATGACAAATTTAACTTTTATTAAACAAATAATTCTTCTTTCCAAATTGAAGATATTAGGGATGTCCCATAAGATTCAACATAGTCATCCAAAAAAAAAATAATATGCTAATAAACTGTAATAGGTGTATCAAAAATAGCAGAAAGTGTATTCAAGAACTATGAAATGTCTGGATTCGCATAATCTTTGCCTTCCTTGGCTTACAAAAATTATAGAAATGAGGGTTATCTCTACGTTGTCCCCAACCTTTGAATTAACGATGAAGCAGTGACTATGGTGGTGATTACTACTGTCAGCAAAAATTGTAGCAGCGGCCGTGACGGAAAGGTACCAGTGAATTCAAGTGCTGACACATTCTTTGAATGCGTGGAATTTTCCCCACCAATTTGCGCGTTTTCCAGTATCAGGAAGGCGCTCACAGTGAAAGATTTGTCCGACGGACCCTCCCGTGGCTCGTGATCTCGTTGTCAGATCGCTTCCGAGAAATGAGGCAGGTGTTGCCAGTCTTTGCCAGGTCCACAGCGCTTCGATGTCTGCCCTTTGCAGAACCTTACACGCTAGACCTTCAGGATACGAACAGTCACAAACATTTATTCTGGCCCAAGTGGGAACAGTCGAGTTCCGTGCGTCTTCCGATGAATTGTGACTTGAGACGCTCATGTTTGCCTTCAAAAGTGAAACTGAAATGCCCAAAAAAGTAAACTTTTCACTTATCCTGAGTCTGGTCCCTTCGGTCCCTTTGCAAGCACTAATATGAAACGATATTGTTATAGGTTTAAGATTAATTTATGTATTTTGAATTACATATTAGTTACAAGTGCGTTATTAGTACAAAATTGTAGCCACTTTCAGTTAAGCGGTCACCTTAGTGATTCGATTCCATCCCTTGCAGCTGAACGGTTCAACTGCACCAGACGCAACCCAGTCGGCAGAAGTTCTTAAAGTAATGAATCACGCAGCAGAGGGAGCTTCCATAATAGGAAAGCGCTATTCGTACAGTCCACTGTCTACCGCTTCACACAAGGAAACGTGGACGATATTTCAGGCAAGCGTGAAATATCTACACAAACATTCGAGACCCTTGATCAGTGCAAACTGTAAGTTGGCAGTTAAAATCAGGTAATATTTATAGTTTTTCACAACATATCGTTTAGCTCTCTACCAGAAAGATACCAAAAAGCAAAATTATAGCAGACACTTTTGCAATATTGTTAGTAGTGATGTGTGTAATTTATGTTCGAAATAATCGCAAGAATACAAGTCAGTTCTTGCAATAAGAATTTCAATTTTTCATACTTTCACATACTTTAAATAAAGAAGCTGCAGCAAAAAGTACTGATTTTTTCACAAAATTACTCGTTTTGTGAGTTTCTGATTGGGTCTCTTGTAGGTCTCTGAATGGGTCATTTTCCTCAATTTATTTTTCATCATTTTATATTGTATCTAATTATCTTTTATAAATAGCTTTCTATTCATGATTACTAGGTCTTGAAATTATTTTATAAATATTATCTTCAAAGTTATTTGTTAATACTATTGGTTTTGTCAGTAATTTTGAGTTACATTGAAATGCTTTGCGAACCTGTCCTATAGTTTTTATACTGAAGCTAGGTAAGTTGTTTTTAAAAGCATTCTGTTTCTCAATATTTGATCTTTAAACAATTTTATGAACAATTTTTGGCAAAAATGAGTCGATTTGACGTTTTTTAGAGAAATTTCTAAATGCCAAAGCAAACAAAGCATTTGAACAATATTTTGACATTCTTTTGAACAGTATTTTGACAACTGTTTGAGAACGGGTGACGTGTAGCACCACTACTTTTTTTCATTGATAATCTACCTTCATTAGGACTTAAATAGGTTTTGCTATACTACGGCACTCCTCCCTACCACTAACAGATCATGTAATAAAGAAATTTCAGATACTTACATTAATAAAAGTTTGAATAACTCAGTCATAAAGCATGTCGAGACCTTCAGTATACTGTAATGAAATATTTCTCTTTGAAGGAAGAATTCATTCCAAAAGTTTTCACGTGGAATTTTGTTACACCCAGTATATGAATCTTATACAATGATTAACGAACGGTTGACAGTTTAGAGCCTCTTTTTTCGGTCTGTGATAAAAAAGAGTTCAGTAACAAACCAAGAAATGTGAGCAAAGTAGTTGCAACACTTTCTTTATTAAAAGTACACAAGCCAAATATACAGAATATATAAATAGGGTCAAACACCCCAGAACAAATGTGCAGAAATTAATCTGTGCAATGTCAATTTAAATTTGTCCGTGACAATCGAGCTTCAGTTTCCTTCATCTCATTATCAAGAGCGGCGTGTGACTGGGCAAGCGGGTCAGGAGGGATGGCGCCGCCGTAGCTTATCAGGGGAACGGGTCGGTGACATTCGGTCACAAGTCTTTTTCCCCAGGGTCCACGCTGATAGCTCGCCCTCGCGACAACATGCCATTATGCAATAAGCCAAAGGCTGCCGTCGATTTGTCCTCGCTCGGAGTAATTGTCTGTCGTAATGCCATTCGTCTAAAGAATATATTCACGACTCGAAAACGTGGGACGTGAGAATGCGCAACTCGAATTTAGAGATTCTTGCGAAGACAAGACTTTAAGGTATCATGATTCTTTGCTTGTCTACTAACATGACTGGTCACCTGAGAGAAAACGGATCCCTTAGAAAATTTCGTTCTAGCATCATAAACTATAGTACTCTGTATTTAAGTGACTGTTACATCCCTAACTCCATTTATCGCGTACTTTTTTATTTAAAACTATTAATATAAATTTATAAAATTCATCATACTCTTGCTGATGCATAAAGTAATTATATTTTTTTATACAATGCAAAATGTGCATTATTATTAATACATTGTAAATTTTAATTTGAGAATGTGTGTGCGAAGTTCTGTAATAGTTTTACACTCAGTGTTTACAACAATGAAAGTGATGTGCATACTAGTGGTTCTTGTATATTCGCATTCACGGGATGATTTGAGGTTCAAATTTCTTGGACAAATTTCATAACATGTTAGTTTCCTTTCTTGCAACTTCTGTTTCAAAAAATATGAATTTCGAGTTAACGTAGTCTCCAGAATTGCAGATTGGTCTACCTTCCAACAGCAATAGCAGGATATCTTACAGTACAGTATTCCACCAACGAATGGCAGAAGTGTGAATGCAAGAATGATGCACTTCAACACAAGGTGAAAACTTTAAACTTATCTCTACACCTCATTTTTTGAGTTGTGCAACTATTTCAGCCTATGAACGAATTTATAAAGACAAGACATCGCGTCTATTGCAGAAGTAGTCATCAACTTGGCCATGCTTAGCACAGCGTCAAGTGTACCGCGAAAGGATTTCCACCAAAATTCATATTGAAACATAGCCAAAACTATTGAAACATAGACAAAACTATTCAAACATAGCTAAATTCTCTTGGCTAATGTTGCAGCCTTTAAATTTGAAATAGATATTTTAATTTTTGAGGGTACTTTACATGAATTTCTAACAACATTTTTAAAATTTACATCAAGATAGCTTCAAATGTGTTTTTGGTTTGCTTTTTCGATTAGCCCACAAAGATACGAGTAAATGCACCTAAGAAAATAGTACAGGTCAAGTTTTCATTGAATTCTTTTAATTTTTGAAAGCTGTAAGCGTTAAAACGTTTTTTAACTCCATCCTACTACTACATTATTGAAATTATGGGTATTTTATAAATGAATTCTATTCTTGAAAATTAGATCTTAAACTTTTTTTATTGCAATATACTTTCCAAAATTACGTCTTTAAACCAATTCTGTGCAATTTCAATTTCATTGTTCACACTTATTTCAAGTGTTGACTGAAGTGACAGTAGGGTAGGACGTACTGTCATAATAATATTATGTAACTGTTACCAGTAATGAGAAAAGTATGTGCTGTTTCGTACCATTAGTGCATGAAAATATCTTCAATGGCACCACAGCCCTTTTCGGAGTGCGGCCTGACATTTACGTCCTTACAGTACTGCTGAAGGTTTTCTAGATCCCAAGGACAGGGGCGATTCGACCATCGTTCAGCTTACTGGTATCATGATGATAGGATGATATCAAGATGATATGATGATATATAGAAAGAAGGATCTGTGCGGCCATTAGCCGGTGTTTAAAAACATGTTTACTTGAAGCATCAACCCCTTCGACTACTCCACTCAAGTTTCTTGAGAGTAGTCGAAGGAAGCCACGGAAACTGCCTGTCAGAGTAGCTGGTCTCGAAAATCCTCATCTAGTCTTCGACAGAACTATTACTAGATGTAGAAAGTCACAGAGTGGCGAAGGTTAAGAATCTTCCGGTATGAGAAGTTTTAATTGCAGTTACGTCAGTGAAGTAGTCACACAACTTAGAAAAAATAAACGTTCACTGGCCTGCAGCTGAAAAAATACACAAAGCAGCCTAATTTAATGGAAAATAATTTCGTAGCTAACAGAGATTCCTTTATAATAGAACAATTTCGATTGAATCTTAAGTTAATGTGGTAAGTGAATGGCAAAAATCGAGATAAAATCAATCCAGCTACATAATATACGTAATCGGAGGGTAAAAAACATCAGAAAACAGTTTTTGAAGTCTCGTCCTTCATACGTCAGTGGATTGATAGATATAATTCTGTTTTCATTTCGAAGAGATTATGATTAAATGTATTCGCAAGAAAAGTACTATAGTCGCCATGCGGTAGACAAGACATGGTTTTCAACGATAAAAAATCCTTTCATTGATTAATCGGTAATCGGTGCAGCATAAAATTTTAGATTGAATCTCAAGTTATTATCTTAAGTGAAAATTAGTAAACCTATTATTTATACCGTCTTAGGTGATCCAAAGCATCAACTGAAGTCACTGCAGTGCCTCTGACCGGAAGGTCCTACGGTTCGAGTCCCGATAGTGGCAAGATTTTCGTCACTAGCTACATAGCTAGGTCGATTTCAACCGCTGTCTGCAGAACAATTCTAGCGATCGTTGGTCTGATGGGTAGCTTTAGGTGGTTTATCCGATCAACACCAGGTGAGTGCCGGAGCAGTATCTTAACAAACGGGCCCGGGATCGCGCGCGATCATTACTTCCTCTTCCTTGTCCTATCCTCACTACTTACTTACACACACCGACATGCACTACACTAGCACACATGTCGATAAACATCGAGTCTGGACATTAAAGCTTCTCCCGGCTGGGGCGATACCTCGCTATGGGAGATACCTGATAGGGGAAAACGTAACAAGTTGGCGTGTAGGTCGGCGCCAGATCTCACCATTTAGAAGAGGAAGATCGCTGACACCTCAGCGATAAAACATGTACTACATTTAGAGAAATAATTACCTTATCGGTTGACGCGCCTGGAAACAATCAATCCATGGATTAACTTATGAAGCCAGAAATTTCTTAGACTTTTATTTATCACAACTACCTATTAGTTAGCTGATATGACTTTATCCGAGATTTGAGATGCTTCACATCATCACTACACTTTCTTCACGTGTTTAGGTAAAAAATAATGAAATTAATTTTTAATTTATTTTTATATGCTTGAATAAGTTAATGTAAAATGAAGTGATCCTAGTTGCACGGGTGTTCATTTATCACAATTGTCGATTAAACAGGAAAAGAAATTATATTGTTTCCCGTCCTGTTCCGCCTACTTCAATGTGTTCCAGTGTATTCCTGCCCGTCTCTCCATTGTTCCTACCCCCTATCTACTTCACTTACTTTCTAATTTAATACTTTTCAAACCTAAAATAAAACTGAACTTTCTCTTTTTGACAATTACAAGTTCCCCAACAACGTTAAATGACACTGTATCTCAGCTTGAAATAGGCATATACATCATTCTGATGTTTCTCTTTCGTTCGTGCAAAACACAAATTCTTCATTTATTGCAAGTGAAGCAAAATCTATTTCATACAGATAAAGAACGAACGTATGTATTTATACATTTTTTGTTTAAAAAAACATATTTCCAACTTACCATAACGTGGTACATTCATAAACAGTTCGTATTAGACAATTGAATGTAAAGCAACAACACATATAAGTATTAACAAGTTTTTCATATATCGAGTACACTTGGACATCTGACTCATTGTTGTCAATAAATTTTATGCCAAATTTTCAAGCAATCACTTCAGTGATTCTAATCTCTTAATTCCTTTGTGTTGTTTCACATTCGGTTGCATCAATTTGCATTGTATCAATTTCACTTTGATACAATAGAAGATGATCTATAAAAGTAACTTGGACTTTCTCAGAAAATTGAGATTTCCAGTAATTACTGTGAAAGCGAAAATTGACTATCGCCAAACAATAGAACACACAGGTTGATACAGGTCGTGATGACATAACTGTTATGACGTAGTAGACCATTTGTATTTATTTTCTATATTCTTACTTCTTTTGCCTGCTGACATAATTAATTGAGGCGCTCAGAATAATAACAGCAAGTCCCAAGTTCTATTCGAAAAAAATGACTTTTTCTGTTTTCTGTTTTTTTTCATGTTCACTTTCACTAAGGACAAATTTTCGAAGGTGGAATTTGAGGGGTTTTCCATATCCCAATTCATTTGATATTTCAACGTGTGATAGGTATATGGCAGAAGTTTACCTTCATACTTGTAACTGAAAATACGAGGTCTATTGACCGTTATTATCTTGCACCTCAATTCACAATTGTCAAGAAGATAGTTCAGCAGAATTGTTCTGGTTGTTTATTTATTTATTTATTGTCAAAAACAGTAAAAACTGTATACGACGTGTGGGGAAAGAAATTTATCTGCGCACAATTTCTTGAGGGCCAGAAAAAAAAAGAAAAAATGAAACAATGAATTTAGAAAATAATTATTTTAGAAAAATAAAAATATTTAAAAAATGTTTGATCCCGAGTTATAGAAAAATCAATTTCAACGGTAAATGAACTACAAGCCAACGGAGTGCTCAACAAAACGTGCGCACAGTGAAGCTACATTTACGTCCAGAAGCAAAACAAGGGGCCATCTCAGCATTTGCTCAATGAATCAGGGAAACTGGACAAAAACCTGATCGAGATGGGGGTCGTTGACCCGGAAGCTGAAGTACATTACTTGTTACAGGCGTATTAAATATTTTTTTAAAAATGTATACAATGCAAACGTAAACTAATTCATTACATATCTTTGTTTTGTTACAATAAACATTATTTTTCTCTTTCACGATCAGTATAGTCTCTAATTGTATAGAAACAGTTTTGCAGCAGAAAAGATTTTACTTTAAACTTAAATTTGTGTACCGAGTTTAATTGTTTTATGTCATCTGGCAATGCGTTGTAAAGTAACGTACATGTATTGTATGTTGATTTCTTGTACTGAGCTGTTGATACTGACACTTGATGCACGTGATTTCTACGGCGTGTGTTGTAATTATAAATATCAATATTACATGAAAATATGTTGCCTCCGTTAAGTAGGTCATTTTTGACAAATATTACAGATTCGTAAATAAATAGACAAGGCAATGGTAAGATTCCAAGCTCAATGAAAAGAGGCTTGCAGGAATCACGTGGAAGGCATTTTTTCATTATTCGAATAATTTTCTTCTGCAATCTAAAGGTCTGAATACTACAGGATGAGCTTCCCCAGAATATTATGCCACATCTCAGGCGGGAATGTACAGTTGCAAAACAAACGCAACGAGCTGCATGAAGGCTGACAGAATTTTAAAGAATTCTGAATGCGTAGCATAATGAACTTAATTTAGTGTTTAATTCTGTTATATGTACATTCCATTTGAGGTTTGATTGAATTGAAAGACCTTGTTCAATCTCGCGAACAATCAAGGAAACTCGCCAGCAGGGTGCAGCCTCAAATTGTCTTTCCCCCGCGCGGCCAACATTCTTCGGCTGCCCCACCTTCGAAGTTTCTCACGGCTCTAGCACGTTTATACAAAAACATAAGAAATGAAACACAGATGTTCAGGGAACAAAACGATTCTCGTCAAGCCCTCTGGCCGCAAGCACCGAACCGCCGCGTACTTACTGTAAGCCGGGGAAGGGGCGGCAGGCTCGGCCACCCCCGGCGGGCGCGCGGCCCTCAAGCCATTAGACTTTTACCTGCTTTTCTCAGACTTCGGCGGCCAGACATATTTACAAACATTCCAGATATCGCTACGTGCCTCCCGCCCCAATACCGGCGTTAGAATTCGCCGACAACGAACGCATCTGCTAGGCAGCCGCGCCCGCGCCCGCGCCCGCGACCGCGACCGCGCCCGCCTCACCGCCCCTTTCTCTCAACCAGCATCGCGGTTCCCGTGAGAAAATACCAAACCTTGCTAATGAGATGCAGCCATCGCGGGCACAGCCAGTGCCGCCCATAGTCACGTGACACACTTCAAAACGTAACAACGAATAGCGAGCATTCCTTGTGCCACACTACGTCTCACTGTACATCATAGGCTAGCTGCAATTGTCACGTGACTCTGCCCCCTCTGCTTTTGGAAACATACGCTTCAATAAATACGGCAACTTCGCTCCCACGCGCCACTGTTATGTCGAACTATCAGTCAAACTCTGCTATGTCAAACTTCTGAGTCATTTCTACTCTGCTGCTACTACGCAGGCACTTCTAAGTCAAACTACTATACTGCTGCTACAATTACTGCTCTGTTCACTACTATGTGAAACTACGCAGTCACACTTCTACGTCAAAACTCTACTACTGCGCAGTCACTCTTCAGTCAATCTCACTGCTACTATTACGCAGTCACTCTTCAGTCAATCTCACTGCTACTATTACGCAGTCACTCTTCAGTCAATCTCACTGCTACTTCTACGCAGTGACTCTACGTCAAACTACTATTACTGCTGCTACAACTACTACTCTACTCGTCGGACAGCCTGCGAACGAGTCAGCTATCCTTGCTCTGTCTATCAAGGCTCCGGCAATCAATCGGCGCGGCCAGCAGGCCGCGATCAACAGTACGGGCCGCTCCAGCACGCGAGTACGCGCCCATGGTGACATCCAGCCTACCAGCCGTAACATCCGCAGCCCATTTCTACGGACGGCACGCACACACTCAGCCGTCTGACCTGGGTTGGTGCTTGCTGTACTGTCATCAAACTGTAAGTGTAAACTTCAAGAAAGAAGAAACCTTTAATTACAAACATTCATTGGTCCTCCGGCTTACTACCTAACTACTTGTAAAACTAATCAATATTTCAAGAATTAAATTTAATTTATACACAAGTGCATTGCTTTTCATTTGCCCCTAAGAAACAATCCCCTGAAACCTGATCTGACCCTGTATGTAGTCGCTTCGCAGAACGGACCTCACACCGCGCTGCATCCACTACAGACCTAAAAATTTTGTTGCCTCAACATCAGCTAATTGCATATTGTTTATGTTTACCTTGTTTATTAAGTTCGTTTGTTCCGTGTCGTAGGGTTAATTCTGTGTATCTAATGTTAGAATAAATTGAATGATGTCAGTATAATCAGATACGAAACAATAAATTTTAAAACGTTAAATTTATATAATTTGTAGGTAGAACTCTACGACAATTAAGTAGGTGAAAATGTAATAATCTTCGTTTAATGTAATATAATATACAAAATCAGTGTTTGTTTGATCGTTTTTTATGCGCTGTTGATTCGTTCATCCGATTGCGATAAAACTGTCAACTTATTGCTTGAACTTGCGCGAAGAATATAGGCACAGTAAAAGGGAAAAGTGCATATGTCTGTCGCGCTGATGATGATTTTTATTTCGTTTCTGCTGACTCTAGTGCCCCTGAACAGAAGCTCTGCGCAACCTGCCGTACCCCCAAGTATTAAAAGCGTCTTCGCTAAATATTCTGTTTCCGCGATTGTGAAATATCGGCCGGAATTTTTACTTGAACGTTATTTCGGGCAAGTAAAATAAATGTAAAATAAACGGCTAAGTGAAAACCCATTTTCTTCTCCTTCTTCATCTTCATTATTTTCCTTCATCTCCTCTTTTATCTTATTTCCTCCCTTTCCTTTTGTTATTATCTGTTCTCCTCTTTCTTAGTTTTCTTGTTCTTCTCGCCTCAATCCCAGCTCATATTGTCATGTCACTAACAATTGCAAAGGTTTCTGTAACACGCAAGTAAGTAACGAACACAAGCACCTAAGAAAACAATTGAAGCTCTTCCCGAAGTAGCTAATATTATTAATTGAATTAGCGAAGAATAATAAAATTTTGTTCAAATTACTAAGTTAAAGGTATAGTTAACAAACGTTATAGATACATTTTGTATTGACTTTTAGATTCTACGACAGTTAACTTGAATTGAAAACATCTAAAGAGCTCGATTTAATAAGTAATATCTGCAGATGAATAATTGCCTTGTCTTACACAGTGTCTTGCAATATTCTCCCGCTACGTGACTGACTGTGATATGATGTTTGAAGTCACGTAATTATGATAAACTTATATCTCATAATGATGAACTTTTAAATCGCGCTTATCAATACAGTTTCCGAGAAACTCTTAAAACGAAGGTTATACGATTTCCTTTTTCTGCATTTCCTGTTTGAAAAAAAGGTGTTATGTCAGCGGATCAGATGTGTCCGGCGAAATAACCAAAGACTAGGCACGTGTAGATCTACGTCTCGTGCTAACTGCGCAGGCAGAAGAGGATAATGTACGCAAAAGCCGCCTTACGCGTTTGATATTTCATTTGCGCGTGGTTCGTATCATGTGAGATCAAGGTCAGCAAAAGAGTCATGCTTTATATCTTCATTATTGCTAATTCAGTCTCATTGAACAACACATGATCAAAACTTGGAATCTCAGTTTGGAAGCGGAAATATTTTAATTAACTTTACCTGGAAAATATCAAATAAATCTTTAAAAATCCGTAAAATATTATTATTAATAATTAAGCTCGAATTATTTTTATTCACATTACATTTATTTCAACAGTAATTGGGTATGACCCGGTGGCAGTTGATTAACAATAATTACACTAATAATAACAAGATAATAAAAGAGTACAATACAAAACGATCATACTATTTCTAATATTAAGTGTTATAACAATTATGTCAACTCTACTATGATATACAACAATTATATGTTAATGATAATAAAAATCAGTGCGAGCTACATAGATATTGGCTAAATTAGATTGAAAAAAAGCATTTATCACGTTCACTACATTCCACTGCACTTCACTACACTGCAATGTTTCGCATTGAATTACACTAACCTGCTCTTCACAGCACTTCACCACACTTCACAGCACTTAGTTACTCATTTAACATCTATTACTCTCAGCTTGTTCTAACTTATTTCTAAAACTGCGTGCACTTAGAGGAAAGGCCTTCAAAGTTGCTGCGGGTAAACTGTTCCAATCTCTAATTGCTCTGTTACAAAATGAGAATATCTCAAGATCTTAATTTTGTTTCCTTGTTCGAATTTTGTGGATGTGATCGCTTCGGCCTAAATAATTTGCTTTTTCCAGTCTAACCTGAATTTCCTTCCACGCTGGCTGACCTACATACGATTTATAAAGTGCACAAAGCCTCGCCCTTGTTCTTCTCGTTTCTAGAGGTTCCCATGACTTTTTTATTAAGTTAGTTCTATAGGTCAACTTATTCGCTTATCTCTGTATTCTATTTAGGTTTTTCCGGCGCGACTTTCTGTACGGATCCCAACATGCTACTCCGTATTCCATGAGAGGGCGAACCAGCGAAAGATATGCTAATTCTTTGGCTTTTGCAGAACTTTTCTTTAGGATTCGCATTACAAAATGTAAGCACATTCACGTTTTTCTCACTACCTGATTTCTTTGCTTCTCCCACCCTAATTTACTATCTAGGTGAATGCCTAAATATTTGCATGACGAAAATCATGGAATAATGACCTCACCTAGGTGATAATCTGACTCCTCATAATTTCGTCCCCGCCCGAACGTTATTGTTTTGCTTTTCGATCCGTTTTTTACCATGCCATTTGTTTCCTTCCAGTCACGTAAATGTTCTAAATCCTGTTGTAATAATTGTTCGTCAGCGCTACCTTTGATTTTGCGATATATAACACAATCGTTTGCAAATAAATGCACCTTTGATTGTATGTTAACATGGTGATCATTCACGTACGCCTAGAAAAGTAGTGGCCCTAAAACACTTCCCTATGGAACTCCTGAAGTAACAATACCCGTTGTCGTGAGTTCCAATTCGAACTTTGTGTTTCCTGTCTCTAAAAAATTCGCTTATCTACTTCACAACTCTAGTATTAACTCCTGAAGTTAATAATTTTGTAATAAGTTGATTATGTTAAATAACATTTTAATTAGTCTAACCTCTTCCCTTCTGTGGATATGACCGTAAAAATTCCAAGCTTTGCTCTATAACAATTTGAGTGAATTAGTTTGATAAGATTGTAGATACCTTTTTAAAATCCAAATTAAAGGAGTATATTTCAACTTTTTCTAAGAATGGTTCCTGATTTTCAATATCTGCAATTTTAGAGCGATTTTCGATTGCACTTTTTGTAGTGTTAAGGAAAAGACTTCAAGCAAGACAACACTTTTGTAGGTTTCATATGTTTTGCATTAGATAATATCACTTTTTGGTTGTAATAATTCCACGCCAAACTGAATGTCTTCTAGAGTTTAGAGGCTTTTTCTATGTGTGCTTGTCTGTACAATTCTGATGGAATTATGATGCCTATAAAGAAGACCACATCTGAGAGATTGTTCGGCATTCCATTTTTAGCGGAGCTTTCTTTCCTTCCAGACTTAGGTTTTCTCATAGGGTATCTGAAGACCTGTCTTTACCGCTATTTGGTGTAATATCTCTACTGCAACCCTATTTCTTCTTTGGTTCTGCTAATTATTGTTAAGTTATCAGTAACAGGAATTTTACGCATTAGGAAGTTCCAAAATATGCAAACAAATATGCGATATTAAATATCCAAAAATGCACGATTAAAGGTAAAAAATAATGAAATATTCAGGATCAAGTTTTTATACAAATTTAAGCATTTATTCATTGTACGTTTTTATTGATTTTTGTGTTAATACAAATTAACAATTTTCGAAATTGTCTTCAATCAGAACGCTTTTGCGTAAAAAAATTGATTGCATACCTTTGACAAAGACGACCTTTCTTAGACATAAAACGAAATTGGAGTATACCTAGTATGTCTTCCACAAAACAAAATTAAATAGTATTATTTTGTTTTGAAAATATAGAATGTTTTATATTGGGTCTAAAACTGCATATGGTGTACTCGTGTAGATTCAGATGGTGGTATACTGAAGTGTTACACCTTTTATTTATTTACATAAATAAGAAGTCACTAACGTTGTATTGAAGTAGGCAACTAAGGTGTCTTAAGGATTATTTTGGTTTTGCCACTCTACCTACAATAAATTATATGAGCTTTTTAATGGGAATCTCTCGAATATGTTCTGTGAACACCTGTATTTGCGTTTCCAAAAGATTTGTTTTTAAAATCCATCGTCAGAGTGGAACGCCACACTTTCTTGAACCCAACACACAATTCCGTTCTTGATGTTAGCACTAAAATTCTATAACGGACATCAAATCAGACGGAACAACTGGCGCTTATTCAAATAGCAAAACAGAAAAAGATCAGAATGACAACGTTTACAATATGGGACTAAAGAGTTGTATGAAGAGGGAGCGAGAACTAGGTTAAGGTAGGAGGATGAGCCCAAAAGGGTGGTAGAACAGGATGTGATGTGAAGTGGGTTTAGGATGCCGCGAACAGACGGTCGGGCTGCATAGAAACTGCCCGACCATGCGGAAAAAAATTTCATTTCCTAAAGTTTCGATGGAAGGGAACGAAGAATCACTCTGTGGTAACAGGGAAAAGAAGTGAGTTTTATAGGAAACTTAATCTGGATAATAAAATCCGCGGAATCTTGGCGAATGTGTTAATCCAGTTAAACGTTAAGCTGAGAATATATTACTTCACGTGCATATTTTTTAAGGTTCTTAAACAGGTAAAAACTGTATTAAATAGAAAATGTATCTTTTCGCAAAAAATATTTAAGATTAATGCATGGAATTTTTAAGGGAACATCAATAGATTATTAGTAAGAAATTGACAGCCTCATCGCCATACATTTTATTTATTTAATTTCGGAAAATTAAACTTGTAATACATTAAAATAATTTTTTTAACAAATAAAATGTTTAACAACAGATGCTGATATTGTAAATTCACTGTGTTAAAATGTTCTCGTGCGATTTAGAACGTTCTCGAGTTACAATAGCGGTGGGGTTGAGCTGAAAATGTGATGACACTTATCTCGACACTGATACTACTACGTTCTCGAGTTAGAATAGCGGTGGGGTTGAGCTGAAAATGTGATGACACTTATCTCGACGCTGATACTAGCTTATTTCTACTCATTTTTATAATATGCATTTTCATAGGAGGGTTTTCTTTTACCGGTGTTTTGGTGAGTTTTTTCACATCCATAGTCCATCTGGAGAGATTTGAAAGTCATACATCTCTCCTCTATCCAAACTCATCGGCTCATCTTACTTACCCGCTGGGTTTCAACAGCAGATAGCCTTACTATGGTGTAAGCAATACGACGAATTATTCCCGATGATTCGCACTTACAGCTCATCAAATTCATGCCAAAATTCGAAAGTAATATGGCGAAAGCTCGTATTATTCTTTCACGATTACTCCAGGCTGGTTACTAGATTTGTCAGTAGCGCTTTAAAACAAATTTAAAATTTCATTTTGTGTATATTAGATGATATTTAATCCTTTCCTTGAAAAGCTGATACGGAAAGTATAAATATTTACGAATTGTAACTCAAATTGTACAATTTAAGTCAAAAATTTAGGTCAACAAATCCATATGAAGTATGATTTCGGATTCATAACAACCTTTAATTAGTGTATTTTTTACTGTATTATGTTATTATACAAAAACACTTCCTATATTTGCGTATACGTGTTCCATAGATTTGAATTACGTGGTGAAAGTGGGAAAACAAAGCTATTTGTTAATAGATATTGCATCATTCTGGCACTTTACCTAATTACTATACTTCGGTTTTTCTTTCTTGCGCGAGGGGGTGCGTCATCAAAATGGAATATCTCACGATATTTCGCGTCGTTCTCGGTTGTGCCGCCAGGAGTCGCATGATCGCCACCACTGCTCGATACAGTCGCGATCATGCGACTCCCAGCGGCACAACCGAGAACAACACGAAATACCGTGAGATATTCCATTTTGATGACACCCCCCTCCCCGTGAGCCAAGAAAGAAAAACCGAAGTATAGCCTCGTACGTGCTGCTGTCCTCGTTGCGAAAAGCGGCGGTAAGGCGAGCGGGCAGCATTCGAAACAGTCCGGCTTGACGCCGATGCAAGTGGGGGTGGAGGTGGCTGGGGAAGTGGTGTGGGCGTGGGGTGCATGAAGATGCAGCGAGCAAACAAAGCCGCGCCGCTTCCGAGGACGCGAGCTGTGCGGGGGCGGGCGCGCCCGGTAAATCTCGTGCGTTTCCAACTACGTCGTAAAGTAATCTGGCGCGCAAATACAAGTTTTGCGCGAAGCAGCGCGGCTGCAGGGGAAGAGGGTGGGGGACCTAGGACTAAAAGGTCGCCGACGGAGGGAATGGAGGCACTGGCGGCGGACGCAAGGGGTGGGACAGACCACAGGAACCAGGCAGGTAACTTTGGTCTGTGTCTGACTTATTCGATTGTGGGCTGCGATAGTGGCTCTACTCGAAAAAATCAGGTGTTGACATAAATGAGTTTGAAGTTTTGCCTTGAATTGAAATGCTTCGTTCTTGCATTTTTGAGCTGGAAAACGGCTCTCTCTCTCGCGGGGCAAAAATTGACTTGGCGGAATACCGCCCAATGGGCTGAAACGCATCAAAACATGTGCAGTTTTGGGCGGTTTTTCAGATTGCGAAGAAATTTTAAAAAACAACGACGTTTACAATGAGTTTGATTTTTTTAGTTTTTTACTTTGTACATGATTTTTCATTAATTATTTATTAATACGTTCAAATTTACTTTGATAGGTAAGTAATGTTAGTAGTCGTATGTCAGGAGTAGAGTAATTTTAGGCCTCTAGTACAGGGTGTGTTCTAAAAGTCATAGAGTCTTTGTCGTGTACAACATGAGTACATAATATATTCCATTGACAGTACTTGCAGTTCATTTTAGAAGGCACCATTTAAAAATAAGTTAAGCTACAGTCACCCAAAAACCATTCCAGTGTGATATGACAATGTGAGAAATAGAATGATCTTATTTGAAAAGAATTATTCCATCCCTTTAATATTCCTCTCATCTGCTGTAGTCATGAGAATAGCCACAACTTGTTTTTAAATAATAAGATGTAACTTATTATTCCGAAAAGTATTAGTTTTTGCACAAATTATTAATTACAATGTTCACAAACAAAAAAAAAGTAAAAAAGGAATCAAGCATTTTATAAGGTCACTGTCTAAAAAAACCTTCAAATACTTATTATTTTAATGCAAATTCAAATTTCCCACTTGAAAAGTTGAATTTTTTGTTGGAGCCATTTAACGGTGGCTGTTTGTACGAAGCATCTGGCAACTCTGATCATTAGGTGCCGTGAGTCACTCAAAACATGTTTTAGTAGTACGTTTTACCAACCCTAATTTTCCATAAGGAAATTCTGCGCATTTGTCGCAGCGGAAACCTAAGCAGTCTCCTTAATGGCGTTAAGCACTATGCATGATTCAGTTGGGATTGTCCTTTCTCGCGCCGGGAAAAATGTAGTACGCAATTTTCGTTACTGTGCTTGAATCTTCTCACTCTTTTAGTCATAGCAGCAGAATTCTATTTCAATTTTTATGTATATAATGCATGTTTTTAGTCGTTCAACCCATACATTTCTATTATTCCCATAAAGTTCTTAATTATGAGATAAATATGAAGTTGTAATAGTCTCACTATCCGATGCGTCTAGCTATCATTCGTTCCTCGACATCCTCTTCTGGATTTCAAGTAACTTGCTGTGACTATAATGGTTTCTTTTTCTTCTTCTTGGCTCTCTCAACACCCCTCTGCCACCTCGACACTCCAGCGACTCTTTAAGTATTCACGACTCGTTGTTTACTAGCCGCTTTTATCCAACCATTTATCTCATGATTTACCAGCGTTTCCTTTTCAAGAGAGTTGCAAAGAGATTGCTTTCAATTATTCTTATTTTTATTCATGCGTATTCTTTCCAACGATTACTTCGCGGTTACATTCAACCCGATAACATCTTTTCTAACAGTACTATTTGCCACACAAGCAGTTTTTACAGATTAAGCTAATACTATGGGTTGAAATGCAGCTTGCCATTGTGTCTTCATCTACGAAGATATTCTTTCCTTCTTTGATTTGATCTATCTACCCGTGTATAGAGAGATTATCCTAAGAAGGGACCGCTTTGACAGCCACTGCTTGGCTAATGCTGGTAACATAACTTCAGATTTTTCCCACGTGCTAAACTAATTAATCCGTTTGTTTTCAATTGGCTCTCTTGTAAATGCTTTCAACACAACTTTTTACAATGCCATCATGCCCCAACATGACTTTGTTTTGTTTTGCGACTTATCAAACTGGTCCCTTCTTGGGCTAACTTCTCCTTTGTCATGTCATGTGTCAGAATCCCCAGTGCCTGAGAAGCCTTCCTACACACATTGTGAGGTCATCTTCTCCTCAACCATCATGATTCTCAACTATGTCAAAACATTCGTACCTTTTCGATTAGAATTCACTGATAATGCATCTATTTTTGTCAATTTATTAACATTTCCATTCCATAAACATTGAAACAAATTACATTCAATTATCCTTTTTATCTCGTGAGAACGTATCCATTAGCATATTCTCAGCTTTGCCTTTTCCAGCCACCAGTTCTGATAACATCTCTTCTAGGATTACTAATTGGAGCTCAAGCAAGCACACAGTGAGGTGCAGAAGCCCCACCAGTCGAGGCGTCTCTAGGAGCGGTGTAGGGGGGCGGCGGCGGGGGCGGCGGCGGGGGCGGCGGCGGGGGCGGCGGGGTGGGCGCGAAGTTCGGAGGGCGGGCCAAGGCTTGACGGACGACCCAAGACGCCGAAGAGCGAAGCGGGACCGCGTTCCCAGAAGCACAGCTTTTCGCGGAACCCTTGCTAAAACAATCGCCTCGCCCGCACCCGGCATTGATTGCGGCGGCGCGTGGGCGTGAGGCGGGTGGGAGGTGTTGGTGCGGGTCCCGGGTGGGGGCGCCAGTTTGCGTTCCGAGTGAGTGGGAGGCGTTTGGATTATGATTCACCATTTCTGTAGGATTCACTAAACTTAGAACTTCACAATGCCATGTTTAACAGGTGGAAATAGATAGGTGAATGGTCGATAGGTGAATGGTTGAAAGGTGAATGGTCGATATTTTTCGTTCGTTACCAGTTGTATCGTCATAAATATACGCCAGTCGATAATCGCCAATTGGTACCAAAATTACAGTATTACTGTTGGAAAAAAATATTGTTGTAAATCATATACATTGTTACAATCATTTTATCTCAATACAGATAACGGAAACCTGTGGCCTGCATGACGCCTGCAGGTTGCATGGACCCCGAAGGGTGTACATGGTTTTTGGTCATTAGATGCTTCTGAATAAAACTAGCATTGTTCTCATATATGTACGGTAATACGGATAAATATACTTAGTGTAAGAGAACGCTGTGTTTCTGAGGAAAATCGATTTCGAGATTTTAACGAAAATACACGACATCTATCTTTTCTACAGTCCTTTGTTCTAAACGTCTGTCCGTGTGCGTGTGTGTCCCTCTGCGTGCGCGTCTGTCTCGTCGTCTGTCTGTCTAGCCGTCTGGCTGTCTGGTCGTCTGGCTGACTGGTCGGCTGGCTGGCTGGCTGGTCGTCTGGCTGGCTGGTCGTCTGGCTGGCTGGTCCTCTGACTGGCTCTCTGGTCGTCTGGCTGGCTATTCTGGCAGGCTGTTAGCTGGCTGGCTGGGCATCTGGATGGTTGCCTGGCCGTCTGGCTGGTCGGCCGTCTGCGTCTGACTTCTATCCGTGTGTTTGCCTGGCCGTCTGCTTAGCAATGCTTGAACAAAGAACGCTAATAAAAGTGGCACAGGTCCCATTTTTGTTAAACTCTCCATATTTTCGAAAATAGAAGGAAGTATAATTGCGAAAAAAAGTGATACATGGATTTTTACCTTAAAGAAATATTGTAAAATGTTCTTTAAATAAATTTGTGCACAAGTTTGTTTTGAAATTATAAGTACTTTTCCTGCTTGAAGTGCCACATTTTGTTCAATTTTAAACATTTTGATCGATTTATTACTACTTATATTCAGGAAAATATCCCAAAATGTTGTTATTTCTAACTTCAGAACATACACATGGCACTCTCACAAACAAAACCTGTTGGTGATATCGCTCATGTTCTTGTTATTTCTGTGTTTACTTACCGGATGTTTTTATCTCAGAGCCAGCACTGTCGCTGTTTTTTCAGCAATTCAGACCGGAAAGTTCTAGGGTTCGAGAGACGGATTTTCCCGACAGTGACGGATTTTCCACTCTAGCTGTATAGCAAGGTCGATTTCAGCCGCTGTCTGAATGAGAATTCTAATGACCCGCTGCCCCGATCGGAAGTTTACCGTGGGTTCTTCGGTCAACACCAGACGAATCCCAGAGCAATATCCTAACAAATGGGCCACACACCGCACGCAAGATTTCCTTTCCCATCCTTGTTGTATCCTTTCCACATTTCATACATGGGTCAATCAATAATTAAAAAGACAAATTGGTCTGGAGAAAAAATAATGGTTAAGACAAGTTTGATTATTTTAGAGATTTATGTTAGCATCACTGGGATGATTCTTGATCATCTGCAGGATCAGGTTTGTCGTGTTCATAACCTCAAAATGAAGTTGGACGATGGCGAGTCCTCGTGAAAATTTCACATTGGTTGAGCAACGTTCTGTGATTTGTTTTGTACTTGCTGAAAGTGAAAAACTAGCTAACAGATACTCTAGAATGATTGAAGTGAATGGCGAAAGTTGTAAAAACCGCGAAAATTTGTACAAGTGGGTAGAACAGTTCAAAAGTGGTCGAGATTCAGGGATTGTCAAACACCGTTCTGGCCACATCAACAGGAAGAGTCATGTTGATGTTTGGGGACGCTGTAAGTTTGTTTTTTGTGATTATCTCGAAGAATAACTTGTAATAAACAGCCAATACAGTTCAGATATGCTTTTGAATAAGGTGAAACCAGCCATCAGAGAGAAACGTCGTGGATCTCAGAGGAGAGATGTGCAAAACAACGCATGTCTGCACACTGCTTACCAAAGCCGTGAAACCATCGACTGAGTGCGTTGGGAGGTACTGCCTCATCCTCCTTACAGCCACGATTGAGCACCATCTTATTTCCATTTGTTTGATCCACTGAAGGAGGTATTATATGGCAAGAAGTCCCAAGGTAATAAGGATATCAAAAGAATTGTGGGAAATTGGTTCAAACATCAAGATAGAGTTCTTTGCAGCCGTTATAAAAAAAATGGTAACTCGTTGGGACAAGTACATAAATGTTGGTGGGGATTGTATTGAAAAGTAGGAAAAGTCATGTTTTGTAAAAATAAACATTTATTTCTTCAGACCAATTTGTATCCCTTAATTATTGAAGGCCCCTCGTGCATTATGTGATCAAAAGTATCCGGACACGGAGGCAGTGGTGTTATTTGTGTGATCGTGCTTTTCGTGAAGGGGGCTGGCACCCCTTGTTGTTTTGCGTGGCACTATCACGGCACAGGCTTGTGTTGATGTTTTAAACACCTTCTTGATTCCCACTGTTGAAGAGCTATTCGGGGATGACGATAGCATCTTTCTACACGATCAAGTACCTGTTCATACTGCACGGTCTATAGCGGAGTGGTTACACGACAATAACACCCCTGTAATAGACTGGCCTGCACAGAGTCCTGACTTGAATCCTATCGAACTCCTTTGGGATGTTTTGGAACGCCGACTTCGTGCCAGGCCTAACCGACCTACATCGATACCTATCCTCAGTGCAGCACTCCGTGAAGGTTACGTTCCCCAAGAAACCTTCCAGCATCTGAATGACAGTGTGCCTGCGAGAGTGGACGCTGTCATCAAAGCCAAGGGTGAGCCAACATCCTATTGAATTTCAGCATTACCGACAGAGGTCGCCGCGAACTGGTAAGTCATTTTCAGACTGGTGTCCGGATACGTTTCATCACTTAGTGCATAAACAGGGAGACTAGTCGGGAGCATAGAGCATGTCCTGAGAGACACGGTGATCCGCTAGGGGTAGATCCTCGGATCTCACCATCCAGGGAAGAGGAACACCGCCACTTCCCGGGATAAAACATTTACAACACTAACGGCACAAATTACCATAATAGATTATGTGTCTGGAAACATCAGTTTGCCTCTGCTCCTCCTCCGAAGGCACACAAAAGAAAACACCACCTTCCTGTTCATTAGGTATAATGTAATACTTTCATCAGGTAATACTTTCCTGTAATCATTTAGTGTTAAACGTTTTTCTCTGGAATTTATTAGGCAAATATACAATAGCTTATTTCAATACAGTATAACCCCGGTATTCCAAACTAATTGGGGGTTTGGTCTGCTCTGATCGGAAATGTTCCGATTATCCGATAAAATATACTATACTAATACAAATATATATACGATTACCAGATACAATACCACGTTGCGAGCGATGTGAAAACGTAGCGTAGCGACAGGAAGAGGTAATGTTGCGAACGAGTACAGTGCGTTCATAACTGATTGCATGCGCTAGTAGTTCCTACATCGTTTAGAAGAGTCGTCATATTTTTGTGATGATGCTGTTAACGGGTATTCTACGTAAAGAATTCAGAATAAATTGGGTTGACGTGTTTATGCTTTTCGTTCATAAATTAAGTTAATACAAATTAGGTGATACACCGTACAGTACAATGTCCGGTGTACCTTAGTGACTAACGCAATAAACGATTCATTTCGACAACTTTATACAACATTTAAACAACTAAATAGTATATCAAGTAAATCGTATAGCAAGTAGTATTTGCATAGTAAATCGTATAGCAAGTAGTATCGTATAGCAATAGTATTTGAAGTAAACTAAATAGATCAAGATTTATTTATTTATTTATTTGTCAAAAAACAGTAAAAACTGTATATGACGTGTGGGGAAAGAAATTTACCTGCGCACATTTTCTTGAGGGCCAGAAATTTTATTATTATAAAAAAAAACAACGAAAAAATGAATTTAGAAAATAATTATTTTAGAAAAATAAAAATATTTGAAAAATGTTTGTTCCCGAGTTATAGAAAAATCAATTTCAACGGTAAATGAACTTCAAGCAAAAGGAGTGCTCAACAAAACGTGCGCACAGTGAAGCTACATTTACGTCCAGAAGCAAAACAAGGGGCCATCTCAGCATTAGCTCAATGGATCAGGGAAACTGGACAAAAACCTGATCGAGATGGGGGTCATTGACCCGGAAGCTGAAGTACATTACTTGTTACAGGCATATTAAATATTTTTTTAAAAATGTATTCAATGCAAACGTAAACTAATTCATTATATATCATTGTTTTGTTACAATAAACATTATTTTTCTTTTTCCCGATCAGTATAGCCTCTAATTGTATAGAAACAGTTTTGCAGCAGAAAAGATTTTACTTTAAACTTAAATTTGTGTACCGACTTTAATTGTTTTATGTCATCTGGCAATGCGTTGTAAAGTAACGTACATGTATTGTATGTTGATTTCTTGTACTGAGCTGTTGATACTGACACTTGATGCACGTGATTTCTACGGCGTGTGTTGTAATTATAAATATCAATATTGCATGAAAATATGTTCCCTCCGTTAAGTAGGTCATTTTTGACAAATATTACAGATTCGTAAATAAATAGACAAGGCAATGGTAGGATTCCCAGCTCAATGAAAAGAGGCTTGCAGGAATCACGTGGAAGGCATTTTTTCATTATTCGAATAATTTTCTTTTGCAATCTGAAGGTCTGAATACTACAGGATGAGCTTCCCCAGAATATTATGCCATATCTCAGGCGGGAATGCACATTTGCAAAATAAACGCAACGAGCTGCATGAAGCCTGACAGAATTTGAAAGAGTTCTGAATGCGTAGCATAATGAACTTAATTTAGTGTTTAATTCTGTTATATGTACATTCCATTTGAGGTTTGATTGAATTGAAAGACCTAAAAATTTTGTTGCCTCAACATCAGCTAATTGCATATTGTTCATTTTCAATGGAACATGCGATTTCCGATTTGAGATGCAAAAATGCATTGAAACAGTTTTTCTTTCATTAACAATTAATTTGTTATTATTAAACCAATTTGAAACTTCTGAAATTGTACTATTTACTGTTTCATTTTTGCAAAGAACATTCGTGTCATCAGCAAACAGAACCGTTCTTCCATTTGTAATAGACGAGGGCATATCGTTTACATATAACAGAAAGAGAATAGGACCTAAGATCGAACCTTGCGGGACCCCATGCACAATTGGCAAAGAATTGGAAAAATAATATTTGGAAGATAAATATAATAAATGGAAGATAAATTATATTGCGCATGTTCAAAAATATCATGGTGACTACTCTTCTTCTAGGACGAAATTCCTTAACTTTTGAAGGCTATCCAGGCCATTTCCTTACCTTTTCTATGACAAAACTTGTTAAGTATTTCAATGTTTTTAAATAAAATATTAAATAAAGCATTACTTTGGTCGATATTAAAACACTGTTATTGACTGACCCCTTTTTTGTCTTTAGCGTTGTATATACCAAAACTTGGATATACAATATTTACGGCAAATGCTCGATTATAGGTGTATTATAGGGAAAAGATCAGACAGTCGCATGTGGTTGCTAGGGAATCGGTAAACATGGTGAGAGGGTTTCTGGGAAAAACAATGAAAAAGATTGTCTCTTGGGAGGAATAAGGCAACGTCTCGACCACTCTCTTACGGGATCGCATCGCGAAAGGTTGGTTGAGAAATAATTGCGTGTGACGAACAGTTTGGAACTTTAGAAATTGGAACTCTAACTTTCATAGCGAGGGAATGATAGGACTTTAGTCACAAACTTTAATAAATCGTGTGATTTTGGGTAAAAAAACAAGGGAAGACAGAAGTGTGGATATATTAGAATCAGTGCCGTATAGATAGTTTAGTGGAGCTCGAGGTGAATAAGTTCGTGGGTTGATGCACATCTGATGCACGAAATAGAAGTATTCGCGACAGGGACTTTATTAGGAAATATCGGCGATAATATTAGACAAGATAGTGGATAGTAGTGGCAAGAAAGAAGAGCGGACAACGCGGCGTCCAAAAGACCGTCATCAGAAGATCTAAGTGGCGACATCTGAGAAGTGAGCTCTTGGTACAGTAGAACCTGATTAGACATTTAGAAAAAGGTCATGACCAAAATAATTTATCGAAGAAAATCAGTTGAATAAATCAATCTGTTACTGTTTTAATGAATATCAGATCACATGATTATTAAGAAATCCTGCATAATCTGTAGCTAACAATCTTTGCATTAACAATAACTTTCAGAGGTTTCTCGTCTTTCGTATGGCGGGCGGACCGAGTGGCTCATGCTGAAACTGGTAAGCAAATGATAAATATTGGCAAATTACGAACCCATTGTATAAATTTTTAATTTATTGAGCTGGGTAAAGCAATCAAATTTTAATAACAGAAAAAGAGATTTGTTGCAGCTTGATAGATTCTCTTGCATACACACACTCTGAAACAGATGCACTTCGATTCAAAACACACAGTATCTTTCTTTATCTATTTTTCAGCTCTCAGATTGTACCGTTAAAAGACAAGAAAACAATATTTGCCTCGGAAAGGAATTAGCCGCTTGCGTTCTATGTAACGCATAGTTATGTGTTGTAGTTCACAAGTTGTCCCAAAACACAATTTTTTGTAGAACTGTGAAAAATTATAACAGAGTATAAAAATTCAGGACATTTGGCAAAAACAAAGAAAATGTGGCGGGACTAAGGGACCCATGTCGTTATTCAGGAGATGAAAAGCTAAAAAAAAGTGCCCAGATGATATTCTCCCCCATATGTCACATACAGTTTTACTATTTTTGACTAAATAAATAAATTAAATAAAATCAAACGTGCCTGTCTTTTCTAGGACGTATGACAACCATACCCCAGGATGCACAGAGGCAAGGATACGGCCTGAAACATCCAGCGTGCCCTTCAGACAGGGATGCTGCGGTATCCCCGACCTCCCGGAACGTCGATTATGAAGAGATATACGAATGGATTGTTCCTGGAAAAGGGCTGAGAAATGGCCCTCGAGGTCATGGAGAGTCAATTTCCGGAAGGAAATTTGGTCTGAGAGGAGTTAGTTTGTCGCGGAGAAGATATCGAGAGAATTTCTGGGAAAATGGAGAGAGATGTTTGAGTGTTCCTTGGATTATTACCGAACGTCACATTGTAGGATGTCGAGTGTCAATTTCTAAGTATTTTATTGGTCAAGACAAAGGATATACTTTGAAATATAATTGCATTAATCAAATAATTTTACTTATTCAAGCACAAAATCGGATATCCAGAAAGTCAATGACAATGTGTTTTTATTTAAAAAAAGGTTCACTACTTTATATTTGTTGAAATGATTGAAATGTTGAAATGATTACAAGGAAAAGTTTATTATAAGTATAATAATGAACATACATACCCATGTCTTGGCTAGAGCTAAAAATTTGTAGTATTACGTACATAACGAAATCAGAATTCCAATTGAATCAACAATTTTGTAGTAGACTGAAAAGCAAAATATTGATGGCGAAGTATTAACTCCATGAACCAGATTGGAAGAAGCGTCGGAGCAAACTGTCTGTGTCTGATGCCCAGAGATACCCAATGTGGCTTTCCAAATTAATTAACTTACACACTCATTTATTAAATGAAGCAAAAAAATGTAAATCTACATCCTAAAAGCGTTCCTGGTTGCTGAAGGCCTAGTAGTGAAGCCGGAATAAATTATACTAGTTGCCTACGGCAGCAAATATATTGTCGAACAAAACCACGCAAAAAGGATTTCCAAAAACTGCATATTTAGCGTTTTTGAATTTTTCTTGGGTTTCAGGTTCTCTAACGAAACAATCGGCATTTCACAAACACCTGAAGACTGCACATTTTTCTTTCAATTTCCCTGCGCATTGGTAATTGGTAAACATGTGGCCTAGTGGCATGCAGCAGCAAAATTTTCAAGAACAATACCACACAAAATGGTTTTCCAAACTGTAGCAGACACTCTGTTCGATTTATTGACTGATTAATGTATCCGGGCACGTCGGTCATGGTCATTAGTGTACTAGTGTATTGAATGCTTTTTCGCGACTTAAAATGGCCAAGCATTTCCAGGTTATATCGAGCTTTCAGATGTTACAAGAAATCCCACAAGTGTGACGTGACATTCAGAATTTTCCACCCTTCGCAAATCCACTACCGACAGTTTGGTTTTAACCCATGTACGAGGGTTGTGGAAACCAGTGTTGTGATCTTTAACATAGGGGCCTATTGCATTTGGAAATATTACATTAACAGCCATTGCTCCCATTCATCTTTATTAAGCACTTACTTCTTGTTAGATTGTGTCTATCAACTGTTATTCTTATTACCCTGACCCTTTCGCTCTAAGGAAGGTCGCAGTATGTTGGCCGAAACATTGGCAATCGTGCCTCGGACGCGGTCTCTGGGACAGTTAAAAATATATTTAAAACCTAGTGATTGCAGAGCAGTCTTGTCAGATGGCGTAGAAGAGATCTCCATGTAATAAAAAATGCCGATGTTTCAAAAGAAAATTAATAATGTTATATTTTTTAACAGCAGGAGAAGGCAGGTGAAAACTTATTTCATTTGCCCAGTTTTGTTAGCGTCCCCTCCACTGTACGCCTCCCACGATAATCCCGAAAACACTCCACGTGACATTTTCCTATTCAACTCCACAGAGAGCGTTCGTTTCCATTGAGTTGCGAATCGACGTGCTCGCCCCCCGCCGCCGCGCGCCTCGTCGGTCGAGTTCATCGGAAGACAACACGCGTATCGATCAAACTGAGTATCTTTCAAAACTCGCCCCGCCTCGGCCCTACACGACCTGACCCAGCGCTTCCCGGAACGCCCCCCGGAAACACGCGTGTTCAGCGGGAGGGAGGCTGCAATCATCCGAACATTAGCGCTCCCGCTGGGAGAGGGAGGTCGTAACTCAACATTAATGACGTGACGGCAGCCACCTCACGAGAGCCGCGAGGCCGCCCGCCGTCGGCGTTGCGCTGCCGCCACGCCCGCCCGGGCCGGACGTCCAGGGCACTCGCGGATGCAGGGGGGTGGCGTGGGGGCCATGACCTTTCTTTATTTGGAAAAATTCATTTAAATATTTATGTCCAAATTATGTAATTATTTAAACAATAGTATAGTTTCATATATACAGTATATAAATAACATACAATATAATAACAAATTTGTTTATTATGTAACAAAAATCGACGATGCCCCCCTCTCCAAAATGATAGGCTGGATCCGTCGTCCCTAGTCGAGGGCGCGTTATAGGATGCGTCGGAGAGTGCGTGGAAAAATTGTGAGGAGCCAAGATCCCCCCCCCCGTTTTAGCGATTTAAACATTACGATAATATTATATTGATATTTTTGGGTTTGTATATACGTAGGAAGTGGAGCTAGGTCGGACGGATTTTTATGATAGCTGTCGTAAATAAGCAAACTCGGGGGGAATGAATGCTCGCAATACAATAACAGAGTGAATAATTCTTTTGAAAGTCCAATAATTTGTAATAATTTGTAATAACATAAGGAAATACAATAACAGAGTGGAGGAGAAATTTAGAGACCCTTGTAATGAAAAGAAATTATACGTGTGGGAGGCGTAATTATGAATAAAGTAAATAGTATACTATATCTAAATGAGTACAAATGAAATAAAATAAATAAGTAGTTTTGATATCAAGCATAGATCACAGTTAGCTTAAAAGCACATCTTAGTATGGACGAGTGTGTTCAACTCTTAAAATATAATATTTCTAACACTTTTTAAGAAAAAATTATTTGAAATATTCCTGTTTGTAAATCTTTGACCACTTTGAAAGCATACGCAGAAGTAAACCCAAAACAAAAAAATTAGAAATTAGTGATAAGATGTAATGTTACTAAAATTGTCTGAAAGGCTTCTTATTTCCCCCGAGAGTTTTTACTGCCTTTCTTAGCCTCCGACGTCGCGATTTTATAAATTGGATAAGTAAATGCGGTTCGTCGGGATTCGGTTTTCAACTCGCACATTCTCATTACGTTTCCGAGCTTATAAACTCAAATGTCGACTTTTCTCCTCATAAAAGTTTTCATTTTATAAGGTAAAGGGTTGTAAAACGTATCGAGCAACTATAAAATTTCGGGTCTCGTAATATTTTAGTAACAGTAATAAAGGTATTTCTCAGAAATGTTCTTAAACGGGGCCGTAAACTCATTCATAAAAATATGTGTCCATCGCATCTGTACTCGGAAATCTCATTTGAGATAAAAATTTGGTCTGCGTTGCCTGGAATAAATATTTATAGTCCTCACCCTAGTGTGGTAAGAAAAAGTTTCACACTGTCCTCGAGCTGTTTTACTAATTTAATTTCACTGATGTGACACCAAGGGAAAATAGTTCCCTCAGTCAGTAACCTAATAATGTAACCAATCAAGTTATGAAACGGGCTGTCGGGCTAATTGCCAGTAAATGATTGTCATTAAAACAGTAGATACGTTTTTTATTTATACAAATATAACTGACAATTAGGAAGATTTCTTCTATTTTATCTAAAAATTCTACTATAAACGATATAAATTTTATGCTACCACGTAAGGTTTATCATTACTGTATTGATACTGGTTTTTTCAACCTTCTTGACAACCTCGTTTTGTTATGTCTTTAAGATCTTGTACATTTCAAGTTCTAAATTTGTATCCACTTAAAGTGATGACTACAAGCATCACTATCGTCTATGTATCTTTCTCACCTACGACACTAAATGCCAATGCAAATGAGAACTGACAGGTAGTTTTGGATCAGCTGCCTAAGCGTTTAAAGTGTAACTTACGAATTCAGAAGAAAACAATGAGACATTCTTTTTATCTGTAGGCGACCCTACAGACTCAGTATTTATTTGTTGCGAGAATGCATTGACATCCTGTACATAATGACAACAAAACAAAATTCATCCTGTACAAAGTCTAATCTATATACGTAAATAGTGGTGCTACAGAATGGCACAGACCTTTCCATATTAGGTTTCTATTTCCTCTGGTCTCTAGCTATTTTCCCTTTAGACCAAGGTTTTACTGTTCTTTAATATTTTTAAAATAATACTTCCATTTTACTACGAGGAAACCGAAAAATTAAGAAAAAAGTAAAAAAATATAGTTTGGGTTGCGATAGATGGCAGCTGGCAAGAGTATGTGGCGAGTCCGAATAGCTAGCCGAGACCAAGGAAATAGAAAACAAATATGGGAAAGTCTGTGTCATTCTGAAGCACAACTACTTTATATATTGTTTCTATATGTAATTGTGTTTGTAATTGTAAATGTACTTTCATGATTCTGCATTCTGCCACCGGGCAACGTTTGCCCAATTATAGAATAAAGCTTATATCTGTATCTAAATAACTCCTAAACGAATCGTTCTAGGGAATTAAAAACTGAAACTTTGAAACTGAAGACCTCAACGAAACGTTTCTCACACCATCATCAACTGGATGAGATCTTCATGAACATTCTATTACATTTTTGCTGGTCCGGCGCTTCTCAATATTACCTCACCTGCTCAGAGACGTGCACAATCTGCAAGTAAACGTGAATGAGAGGGACAGAGAGAGGCAGAGACAGACACACAGAGACAGTCAGACTGAGACAGGGACAGAGAGAAACGAGAGACAAAGAGAAAGAGGGGGAGGGAGCGGCAGAGAGAAAGGGAGATGGAGGGGGAAAGAGGGAGATGGAGGGCAGAACAACATCTGTGGGGTTCCGCTGTTAAAGGACAAAATATAAGCAGAAATGAAGAAAGATAGGTACACGTGGAAATATTATCCTCGGCAATAATTTCTCAAGAAAAGCAACGTATAATACTTCACTAGAATTATTCAAGTTCCAAGAAATGAAAGTTAATGGTGAATTTGGACTGCTTTGATATTTTGATTTGGGATTACTTCATTCTGAATTCGTGACGCCATTCGCATGTCAACAC
>JAHLJT010009355.1:146589322-146652710 GCA_031308135.1 Acheta domesticus | reverse complement strand
TTTTGCAATTTACTTCTACTCCCCTACCAACATTTTTACGATACTCAGATCAGAAGAAATAACTGCTGTACCTTACCCAAAGTAGCTCTGTTATTTCACAGTGCAACGAACCCTTCTTTCATAGAAATAAAATTCAGTTGATTGAACTCATTACAATAATCTAGCTACACATTTCTATAGCAATGAGGAATATAATCTGACTTAAGACGTAGCGTTTTCTCTATAGCAGCTACAGAAATACGCGAGTAGTAACAATCTTCAATATTTTCAAAACAAAAGGAATTGCTTAGAAATTTCGGTAATTCCGTTCTCTTTATTTGGAGATGAGATAGATGTAGCATTCCAAGCAGAACCTAGCGTGATTTGTGCAATAATATGCGCAAAAGAGTAATCCTTTAGTGTCCTGCCTACGTTCAAGATTGGAGAAGTTAAGATGAAAACAAGAGCCACGTCTGACCCTCCAAAGCGCCCGTATTTAAAGATAAAAGAGCCCCTAAAAAAGTGGGAAAAGACAGGAAGGTTAAGAAGCGTGCCCCGACCGCGTGCCAATCCCTCGATGAGCTCAGCCTCGTACAATTCGACACCACCTTTCCCTGACGCAGCGCAGCGCATTCTACAGGACGGCGAGCGCACGCCACCCGCACGCGACCTTCGACCTGCGGCGACCGAGCGGGGGAAGAGGGGGTTGGGGGGAGGGCGAGGGGGTCGACGGCGGGCGTCGGCGGCGCCGCGCACGACCGCGCGCCGCAGGAAACATTTTTCCGCGTATGTTCCCTGTCCGCAGTATATCATGGCGCGGGGCGAGGCGGGGAGGGGCGCGGCTGGGCGCCCCGCATGCGGCCGCGCGCCGGAACCCCTTCCCCCTCCCCCCGCCCCCTCCCGACCGTTTCTCACCCCGGCGGGGCGCGGCGGCGGCGGCGGCGGCGGCGAGAGAAGGAAGGCGGAGACGGAGAGCGCGGCGCCGCGCCATCCAATGGGGCGTGAGGAAAAGCCTCCTGGAATTGCTGAGGCTTGCGGAATGAAATGGAGCAGAAGGCGTTGGGAACGCAAAGACTTTGTTAAATGGGCCAGATATACCGCTCAATACGTCTTCGTACTCGGGGGTTTCCTTAGGCCGTGGCGGCGCCGGCGGAGGGCGGGGGGGGGGGGGGGGGGGGAGGGAGCGGATGTGTGGATCCGCGAGTGGAGAGGAAACACGTGAGTTACCAACCGACGCGCAGGTGAAGGGGCTCTCCGCCAAGACAAATGTAGATGAAGACGGCTCGCGGAGAACTCGGCGTGCTATCGACTTGTTCAGACTCTCGCCGAGATACTTTGCTGCACGGAACTGCTCAAGACAGGTTGTAAGTCAACAACTTTACTATTAAATGTTTGAGAATAAAAAAACATAGAAAGATTAAAATATTGTACCACGAATTGTTAATGAGATTTTAACCCGCCATCATAAGAAAATGTATATAACAATAAAACTATTTAAGAAATTCAGACATACAAATAAAAAAAAACTTTTTATTTTATTAGAATGTCAAGTTAATTCGATTACTCCTAATTGCCCCAGGTTCGAATCCCGACGTAGGTTGGTGGTTATCTGGTGATTCGGGTCAACTCTGACGAAAACGCTGCCCTCCTTTTTTAAGTGAGCACCAGGATTTTTCCTCGGAGTGACGGCGGCCGGAGGTTTGTGCTCGCGCACACAACCTCCTCCTCGTGCCGATGGCGAAGAATAGGTGGAGCCCTCTCCACCTCCCCTACCGGGAGAGATGGCTGAGTGCATCAACCTGATGTCACTGCAGTCCTTCTGGCCGGGAGGTCCTAGGTTCGAGTCCCGGATTTTCGACACTAGCTTGTCAGCTAGGTCGAATACAGTCGCTGTCTGAGGAGAATTCTAGCGGCCGGCTGCTCTGATCGGTAGTTTTCCGTGGTTTCTTCTCCGATCAACACCAGGCCAATGCCGGGGGCAGAACCGTAACAAACGGGCCACGGACCGCGCGCGATCTTATCTTTCTCTTCCTTGTCCTATCATCACCCCTTACACACACACACACACACTAGCATGCACTACACTACCAAACATGCCGGAAGACCGGTCGGGAACTTACAGCTTCTGTCTGGGGCGGTGTCCCGCTGGTGGGAGATAACTGGTTGGAGGGGAAAACCCCGCTAGTCGACGGGTAGATCGCGCCAGATCTCGCCATCCAGCGGGGAAAAGATCATCGCCACCTCCCGAGATGAACACGCACTATAACTTACGGGACTAATGACCTAAGTAGTTGACGCGCCCGGAAACACGAATCTATCAATCAATCCACCTCCCCCTTGAACCACATGCGCCTGTGTGCAATTCTACAGGGTTCCTTTACCTTTATTTTGTCTCGTAACTGCGAAGAAATCTATTGGACAATATTAATGAAAAATCTGAAAGGCGTAAAATTTCAGCATACAAACCTAAAGATGTATTGAAAAATGCAACTTCGAATTTGTACTGGGGCAAGGAAATTTCCACAGATCGCACTGTTCCGAATAACCGAACGGACATAGTGCTTCTAAACAAGAATGGAAAGAATGCTTTCTTGATAGATAGTAGTACCTTTTGCTAACAACTTAAAAATCATTGGTGTGAAGACAGAAAAATATCACGGACTGGCAGAGGAAATACAGGCTAAGTAGAAATTAGATGAAATCAAAGTTATATTGCTATGCACCTCAGCATTAGATATTTGCCTTACGACCGCGCTTAAACTCTCGTGTGCTTTTATCAGACGGAAAGATATGATTATTATTATTATTATTATTATTATTATTATTACTAAAAATAATATTTGATGATAATAATAATATTATTAATAAATATTAGCATTATGTGAATTTTCCAACCTTTCATTAACTGTAATAAAATTCCATTTCTAAACTCTTTGTTAAAAAGCAATACAAATAAATCTGAATTTAAGTAACCGCTAGTATCTTCGTTTCCCTGAACGAGCTTCGGCAATACACAACAGGTAGTTGATGAAAACCACTATTCGCTTGTTCCCTCCCTGCCACGCACACCTCCCGTATGCGCCAATAAGTGCAGAACACTGCGCTCAAAGTAGAGAGCAATTCCTGAGTTTACTCCGCGCGAACAAAGTGCATTGTGGGCGCGCAGACCGCAACTTCCGGCGGAAAGCGCGCGTTGAAAGTGGCGTCGCAGCGGAGCCGCTCTCATTATGTCCGTCCGCGCGCTGAGCGTTGAGCGGTCGCTCATTAGGCGCTTCCGAAGCGAGCCCGCCTCCGCCTACGTCGCCGCCGCCGCCAGCGCATTCACCGCGCACAAGTGTTTATCGAAATGGAGAGTAATAATACATCATTGTGGTGTGCAGGCGCGTGCACAAAGTGCTCAATACGCCGTGATACAGCCCTCCCCTCTCGTCTCCCCTCCCTCGTGAACGGGGCGGGGCGGGGCGGAGCGAGCGGGCGGGCAGAGGTGGAGCGAGCGGGGAGGGGGCGGGGCGGGGAGAGGCGAGGCGGGGCGTGGCGGGGCACGCACGCGCATCTCGTAACGAGATCTTAATTGTGCGACGGCGCCAGCGATTGTAGAATGATGGTGTCCGCGACGCGGCACAATATGGGACGCGCTGCATTGTGCGGGATTATGCCCCAGCGATTCGGCTCCGCCGCCCCCGCCCGCCAGGCGCATGCGCCGTGCGCGGGGGTGGGCGCGTGACCCTGGCTGTGTACACCCGCCGACCGCAACCAGTGCGAGGGGCGGATCGAGGCGGCGCGCGAGGGGAAGCAAGGGAGAGATGGGCGAGACAGCGGACCGGACCGCATGCGGGAGAAAAAGAGCATAAGCGTGTGGTAGTGAATCGCGAGCGCAGGCGGATGCGGACGCGGCGGCAGGAGCGAATTGGCAATAAAAGGAAAAGGGGGCGAGGGCGGGGTGGAGGCGTGTGCCAAGCCCTTGGCAACGCCCAGGACGCTGCTCTGCCAAATTCTTCTGATTGTCATGCAGTTCTCACCGCATCAACGCACAACGACCGCTCTGTTTTTAGCCGCTTCTCAGCTCTGTTTAACTAGACACCTTTTATGTCTTCTTTGTATCCACAAAAATTCATGGTTTGAAATCTCTGTACCAACTTTCCAGAGAAAATATTGCTTTAGATTGTCCTGCGCTAACATTTGACAAGGACAACAATTACTTTTTTTTAGGTATCATTCCGCCCACAAAATTCTCAAATTATCATCACAATTCGCGCGTTCCATGCGTAAGTAAAATTATCATGTTCAAGATTATTAATTGACAAATGTGACAGAACATCTTTAATGAGAATTAAAGTTTCTGTTACTAAAATTTGAAAAAGCGTAATATGTGGCTTGATAGACACAGGATACACTCACATTCTCGGTGACCGTTTTTTCGCTTGAAAAAAAAACGAGTTGCGAGTCTTAAAACCCTCTGAGCCACATGTTCACCTTCCCGACGTCTACTACAGCATTCTTCCCCCCGGTTCGTTGCTTGTCACACTGCCATCCGTGAAGTAGGAAGGCGGTGTTTCGGCGGTCACCCGGCCGCCCCGTCGGCGCGCCGCCATAATTGGTATTCCATCGGCGGCGCTGAGTGGCGTCGGCGGCGCGCGCGCCGCGGCAGCGCGGCTTCATCCTGCCGCCCCATTTCTCCTTTCCGCGCCGCTCCCTCTTCTCCGTCCTCCTCCTCCTCCTCCCCGTCTCGTTCTCGCGCGCCGCCGTCGCCGCGCAAAGAGGTGCCAGTTTAGCAAGACAGAGTGCTGCGGCGTCGTGCAAAAAGAGGCGGGCGGCGCGGGCCGGGGCGGGGCGGGGCGGAGCGGAGCCGGTAGGGAGGGGCGGAGCGGGGCGGGACGGGTAGCAGTGGGAAGTAGAGGGACGGGGCGGGGCGGAGCGGGAAGGAGCAGGGCGGAGCGGGGCCGAGTGGGGCGGGGCGGAGCGGGGCGGAGCGGTGCGAAGCGGGGCTGGGCGAGGCAGAGAGTGAAGGGGAAGAGTTGGGCGTGGGTGAGGAGGCGGACGGGGCGGGGCAGGGAGCGGAGAAATTCGCCGTTTCCGCAGCCTCAGCCTTTCCCCGCCGATGTCGCTGCCGTCGCCAGCGCGGTGCAAGGGAGGGCGCTGCGCGGCGCGGGCGCCGATAGAGTTGGCAACATCGCCCGGGGATCTAATTAAAACAGCTGACAAACAGCGGGCAACAGCGTCGCGGCGCCGGCGCGCCCTCTGCGTCACCGACGGCGCTGCAACCGCCCTCCCCTCCCCCGCGCCCCTCTTCACAGCGTGCTGCGGCCGCTTTGCCTTCACCGCCGATTCAACGTTAGAACCTCCTGATTACACACGGCGCTCAATAACCACAAATATTTATGATTTCTCCTTTCACGTTCCTTTCACCGTCAATGTGACCAAACTTTCTGACAATGCAAGCAATTTACGAAAATGAGTTCTCTTTCTAAAAGCGTCGTCATTATAGATTCATTTAAAAAATTGAAATATATGTAATACAGTCGCCAGGGTGGTTTAGAACGATACTGACTGTGTAGTCGACAAAAAGTTTGCTTTTTTAATGGACACACGTACAAAATCATCTTTGTCGTGTGAGTGTGGGATTTCTTTTGGAGATGAGAAATATCCTTCTCTGTGGCACAGTACATGACGCAAAATAAAACTCCCAACGTTAAGCCAGCACGAAAAAAAAAATGGATGAGCGGATAACTCAGTGATCACTCAACCCTCAGAACTGGGTTTCCGTGCCCCAGGTCAGTACAAGAGAGAAAAATCCAAGAGAGAAAAATCCAGGAGCAGCCACGTACTGCAAATTACAGTCATAAAAATTACGCATTTCCGTAATTTTCTTCTCATAATTAAATTAAGTATCTCTCAAAACTAAATTCAATTTAAGAACAGCTTATATGTTTGGTATTTAATAATCGCGAAGAACATAAAAAAAGAGTATGGAAGCTGTTGTTGCTGTTAACAGTGCTTAACAATCATTTGAAGAATAGTATCACAGGAAGGTAGCGGAAATATTTCAAAACAAAAATAATACCTCGCGAGTTAATTGGATTATTATCTCTTTCCCCTCTACTTCCTCCTTGTCTCTGCCTCACCACTATCGCTACCTCCACTGTACCTCCCTTGTACCTCCACGTCTACCTTCACTTCTACTTCCATCTGCACCCTCACTTCTACTTTCGCCTCAACCTTCATCCCCATCTCCATCTCTACCTTCTCTTCCACTTCCATTTCTACCTTCACACCACACCTCCATCTCTACCTTCACCCACACCTCCATTTCTACCTTCACCCACACCTCCATCTCTACCTTCTCTTCCACCTCCATTTCTACCTTCACCCCACCTCCATTTCTACCTTCACCCCACCTCCATTTCTACCTTCACCCCACCTCCATCTCTACCTTCTCTTCCACCTCCACTTCCACCTTCACCCCCACCTCTGCCTCTACTTCCGTCTGTTGCTCAGCCTGGGCGTGTCCCGCTCGCCCGGAGGAGGTGTCTAAAACGCGAAGAAAGTTGCGGCGCAGGTGCGCGCAAAGTTGCGCGCGGAAGAGCTGCCAGCGGCACTCGCCCCGGCGCCCCCGCCCCCCGCCGCCGGGGGCGTCCGCGCATCAATTGTCGCTCGGGGGGGAGGGAGGGGGCGGAGAGCCTCTCAACGCGCCCGCGCCTCCCCTCTCCTCCGCCTCGCAGCGTCGTGCGCTCGGGAAAATGAACCGAAACACGCACCTGTAGGACGCTCTCCGCACCAGCGGACCAAAGCCGGGCATTAGAAACTAATTAAACACGCGAAAACGCTACTATCTCAATGATAGCTACGCAACACGAAGGAACAGGAAATTCAGAACCTTTCAAACTGCGCCAATGTCAGTTCGACCGATTTCGGAATAACTAAAGAACTCCAAAGCAAAATAGTGCAAGCTGAGTTCACTAGAACGAAAGGAAGAAGCCTCGATTACAACAGTAACATCTCCAGCAGCTCGAGCTGGTCATCTCAACTGGTTTTCATCAATTCTTTCACGTCATTTTTCTTTGCCTTGAAGACTTTTAAAAATATTTTAAGAGCATTTTATTGATAATTTTTGTTGATGTTTTAGGTCTTCAAAATCCGCCCCCTAATCATGAATGTTTGTTTGTCCCTACAATAATTTGATTCTGAAGTGCATAGAGATTCCGAGTAAATGAAGAATGCATCCGAACAAACAGTGGACGAATATACTTTATGAAGCACCCATTTTGAAGGGAGCGCGAGAGCGGAGGGCCCTGTATGCATGGGGATGTAGGGAAGGGCGGAGGGCAAGGGCCGCTGGCGCGCCTGCACGCCGCCGCCGCCAGGAATCGCCAGGTGCGCGGAATATTCGCGCTTTGATCTCCGCGCTATTAATGGACTATTTAACGGGCGCCGCACGTTTGTCGCCATTTGCATAAACTTCAGGGGCGCCGCATAAATATGCATTACCTCTGACGGCGCCGGCGGCGGCGGCAGGGAGAGGGGAGGCGGGCAGTAAGGGCGGAGCGAGCGGAGGGGGGAAAGAAAGGACGGGCGTGTGTACAAGGGCGGAAACGAAAGAAAAATATTTTTGGTCTATTGTAGCACGTACCTGTCATCTCTGTTGCCACACCCTGGATGGTTATATATGAAAAATCATGACAGCATTGAAGGTGAAACAGTAAAGGGTATTTGTGAATGACGTAGGGTTGAAATACATAGAAGCGAGACAACATCAATATCAGTCGCTGAGTTACCTACGAAATCACGGATAGTGTGATGAATTCGAACCCTACTCCCACAGGTATAATGTTTGCGCATTGGTAAACCCCCATATTGAATGAGTTCAGTGCAAACATTTGCACATCTCACTTAGGTTTTTCCTTGCATCACGCTTGCACGTTCTCATTATATTCACATGACTTAACACACTCTCTCTTTCTTGTGGCCCCCGAATGTGTGGCTCGAGTGCAATGACTTCCTTTGTTATTTAATCGTGGTGACCCTCCCAAATTCAATAGTTTCCTGTCTTTTGTGTTCTTGTGTGTTGTTGAATGTAACTCCCTGAAATTTTCTGTAATAATTTGTAGATATGGAGTATTAGATCTGAGAACAGCCAGGATTTCGTAGAAAAAACGGGATAAAATGTCTTATTCCTTCAATCCAATTCTTCAAGGATAGAAAAGCGTCTTGAGCCAAGAAGAAGATGGGGATCACTAGGCGCATCTCCTTGCAGCGCCACCAAGCAGAGCTGGGAAGTAAACAGCGCCCGTAAACCGCAGAGGTTAGAGCCAAGACCTCGCCCTTTGCTTTGCCTTCGGGCAGAATGCGAACCGAGGTACAATGGGAGGCTACACTCTTTGCACAACAGTCCTTTATTCACCCTAAATCCCTAATCATCTTCATAATTCTGGTGCTAAGATGGCAAAATGTTATAAGTCACTTTGTCATGACACGAGACACAAAAATGACATGAGACACTCTTGTTTGTTAATGTTAGAAGTAGGCAAATTGATATTTCTCTTGTAGTTGATTAAAAACAAATGGGGGCAATTTGCAATAAGACAAAACCTCTCAGTAATTTTTATGACATTTTGAAGCTTCAATGGAAAGCTATCATGGAAAATTATTAGAAAATAACATTTTGCCGTCTCAGCACAGAATTGTGGATAAAGTAGGAAATTGCACCAAAACTATTCTGAATTACCGTTGTAATTTTGTGACACATACTTTTGGCATACACACGCAGCAAAAGCACTAAAACGGAGTTGACGAGGAAATGGCTCTGATACCTGACCCTGCGGAGCTCCGCTCCGAGCACCCATGGCCTCCCTCTTCCGCGAATTGCATTTAACATGCCATGGGTTTAAGAGAGGGGGGCGGCCTGCAACCAGGCTGCCGCGCACCGCAACAAGGCGCTGCCTCTTTAAGGGAGGAGGGAGGTAACAATTCCCGGGCGGTCGCTCCACCCCCCGCTCCGCCGCATAAAGACATCCAGCGCTGCCGTTGCCCCGCCCCGCCCCGCCCCGCGCCAGCCCGCTCCGCGCCACTTAAAGAGATGCGCTCTCGCGAAGCAAGCGAGCGAGAGGGCGGCGGGCGGGTGTGGGGCGGGGGGCGAGGCCTTGTGCGCTGATCCACGAGGCACGTGGAGGAGCGCTCCTGACGCAGCCCGAGCGCGTGTTGTTGCTCCCCGCCCCGCCCCGTGCGCGTGACGAATCAGCACCTAGAGCGCAAGCAGCGCCCTCTTGTTCTGCCTCCGTGCAGCAACTCAACTTGATTCCTTCGCGTAGTGAATGAAGGTCACAATTCCTTGTCTTTTTTAGGTTTACATTACGTTACTTACGGTTTCACCCTTCTTCACTTACGGCTTCACCTTATCTTTATCCTTTACTTCACTTACGGCTTCACCCTTACTTTACCCTTACTTGCGGTTTTACCCTTACTTGCGGTTTCACCCTTACTTCACCATTACTTTGCTTACGGTTTAACCCTTACTTTACTTATGGTTTCAACCTTACTTTACGTATGGTTTCTCCCTTACTTTACTTAAAATTAGAGGGCGAATTTTGCTGACCTAAAACATCGCCAAAAATGATCAATAAATTATCTTAAACGATTTTAAAATACCCTAAAAGCAAAGAAAATTGGACGTAAGTAATGTGATCAAAACCAGTTCGGATGAACAACTGAAGCAGTTGGATACGTTACTGATGTAATTAAGCTTGTTCTAGTCGCTCAAGTGAACTCGGCTTTCTAACTTTTGGTTTGGACTGTTCTTTACCAGGAAATCTGTGTCTTTATTTTCCCTAAATTGGCTGAACCACCAATGGAGCTGACAGACTTCACAGGAACCTTAGATTACATTCTCACAATGGCTGGCATCACAATTTCTCAGCGAAGAAATCGAACAGGCCACTCAGGAATTCTGTGGAGACTTTGTTGCCTCTCGTAAATATTATTTGAAGCAAGTGCCATTAAAATTATATTAAATATACGAAATTGTCGAAAATGCATTAAAATGACGAAAAGGGTAAAATCTGACTTATTAGTCGAAATTCACGAAAAATGCGAACAAATATCCTATAAAAACGGGTTATATCCTTTTGTCATAAACATTAAATGAATTTCTGAAGTAAACGGTTCTTTTTCTAAAGTGGAAAGAAAAGCATGACATTCATTAAATTCACCCCTACTTATAATAATGTATATGCAGTGTTACACATTCAATTTTATAAACATATGCATATTCAAGAACATATTAATGATGATTCGTCTCTTAGAACATTATTGTCTTTACACTTTGATTACTACGTTCCATGTGTCATTAAGGCTAGAAAAGTCATATCATCGAACCAAATATATTGCATCTCTCCTGGGAGAAAATATCACTCAGATTAAAAACCCATTTTATAATTTTCTTTACTTTTTATATCCCATAGGAATGTTATTATGCAGTAATCTACGTAACAAGTGTAGGAATGACGTGACGCATGTGCGGCGTATATTGTTTTAAACAGGCCGTGTACAAATCATGTTTCTTTCAATATTTTCATTATTATTTCACTATTTTTAAGTTGCTGCTCTACCAACTGGGGTATGGGATTTATCCTCTGGAATGTGAGTGGTTTTTGAAAAGTTATTGTGATGTGTATATACTAGTATATAGAAGTGCAGGTAGTTCTGCATTTATTATTTCGCAAAGCAACAAATATTTTATTCAAAACGACTACATATGTTTCTTTCTCCTTGTGGATGAAGGAATGTTATAATCATTTGGATATATAGGAGTAATTACGAAAACGTTATAAGCTGTATTTCTAAACGTTGAAGAAGTCACAAAAGCAACTTTCAAGTGTATGTGACGGGTGCACCATGTTTTGAGGAACACAAAGCGAACAAAACCACTGCCCGAAACACACGCGTAGGAAGGTATTTGAAGGCGGAAAACCGGAATATTGGTCGTCTTGTAGCTGGTCGTTAACGTTGAGACGCGACACGTGTTGAAGAGAGAGAACACTGACCCACCGCTGCGGCTCTTCTGAAATGTAGGCCGCTCGCTAACTAGAGTCCTCGGCGTCAGGGGAATGGGGCTAATTCAAACCCTCACTTATTTCCATTCGTTGGATGCCCGGGCACCTCCGCGCGCCCTGGCGGCCGCGGGGCCAAGTGCTGCGGCAGACGGCTTCCCCTCCGGCGGCCGCCGCCTCAGATGCTCCGTCGCAATAAAAGCCGCTCCTCTATTTGTCGCGTTATTAAGTGCTAAGGCGCGTGCTAACTGCGCCAATACGTCGCCCCCGCCCCGCCCCGCCCCGCCCCGCCCCCGCCCCGCCCCGCCCGCGCCGGCGCCTGCCGCCTGCCGCCCGCGCTAACGCGGCCAATGGCACGGAAAATGAGAACAGCCAGCGCCCCCGAGGCAGTGCGTCTTCCCGCGCGAGTTAGGGCCTCTTTAAGAATGCATTAAGGCGACTATTGCCCTCGGGCCCTCCCAGGGACTGGGGGCAGGTGCGGGGCTGGGGGAAGGGAAGCAAGGAGAGGAGGAGTGGGGATGGGATGTGGGGAGGAGAGTGGGAATGATGGGAGAGAGGGAAGCTAGGAGCGGAAGGGGCGGGGAAGGGCTGTAGGTATGAAGGAAGGGTTGGGACGAGGAAGACTGGGAGGAAGAGAAAGCAAGAGTGGGCGTGAATGAGAGTAGGAGTGGGGATGGGATGGGAAGAAGAGAGTGGGAAGGGATGGGAGAGAGAGAGAGATAGAAGCTAGGAGCGGAAGTGGTAGGTATGAAAGAGAAAGGTGGGGAGGTGAGACGTGTTGGCAGGGTGAAGAGGTGGGGGAGGGCGGTGCGTGGAACGGGAGAAGCCAGAGGCGGGGAGGCGGAGCAAGAGTGTGACTTGCAACTTTCATGGTTGGGACGGGGTGGGGGCGCGAGGTCGCCTGCGACGTGGTCGGGGCTGCGGAGGCGTGCCAGGCGGGGCGGGGCGGAGGGAGGAGGGGCCGCGAACAAGCAGGGTGAGGCGACGGAGGTGAGACGAGCTGGGAGTTCCATGGCGGAGGTGGAGGCTGATGCGAGGGAGGCGTGCAAAGAGAGGGGTGTGAGAGAGGGTGAGAATGGCTTGGTGAGATATGCGAAGCGGGGCGGGGAGCGGTGCAGGGTGAGGCAAGGGCGTTGGGGCGAGTTCCATGGCGGAGGCTGATCCGAGGGACGCGTGCACAGGGGGTGTTGTGAGAGCGGGCGGCGATGGTTGGTGCGGCGGGGCAGAAGGGGAAGAGCTGTGCGGGAGGGGCGTGGCGAGGCGGGGCGGGGCGCCGCAGCAGCGAGCGCGTAATAAAGCCGGCCCTCTGCGAGTTACAAGGCGGGAATTTATCGCGCCGCAGTTGTCGCCGGCGTCCAATTCCCAATGGCCGCTCCGCCGCCTCCTGCTTGCTTTTCCGAAAGGGGCGAGGGGAGGGGGGCTTGAAAGAAACCGCGCGCGATTTACGAGCGCGGCGCCGTCCTCGTCGCGCGCGGCGCCGCCGGCCAGCGCGACCCGCGCCAGCACCTGCGCCCGGCGCACGCGCCTTCCCGCGGCAGGTACGCAGCACGGAGCATTCTGCGGACTCAGCTACAGGACGGGCTCCATCAAGCGCTCGGGCGAACATTTCACTCTAGTGATCAATCGATATTCACACAAAGAGATACTTCATTGCTTTTCCTGACATGCGGATTAATATTATTTAACATATATTATGTACATTGTATAATATATCGATATTAATTATAGTATAACGATATATTATATAATATATCGTATACTAATAATATTTAACTATAATAATATTTAGCTAAACATTTATTTTAGTATTGGTTTTTGCAGAATTAAGCATAAAAACAAATTTTATTATAAGATAATTTTCCTTCGATGCGCTCCTTAGTATATATTTTTCTTTCTTTGTTTCAGTCAAATGAGTAACCACTCTATATAATAGCATAAAGCTCTTTCTCATTAATAGGAACATAGTGCAATGTAAGTTGTGTATCATTCTATCCAAGAAGCTAAATGGACAATTATGAATATGGCCACAAGAAATCGGAGGGTAAAAGCGTGGGATGAGGAGTTGAGCTAACTGCAATATGCCCCCCCCCCAGATGATAACGTGCTGCGCGAGGGCGAGGGCGAGGGCGAGGGCGAGGGCGGGGGCGCCCTTGGGCTGGCCCTTCCGGCCCTGAGGGCCCCGGGCGACGCACCTGCCCCGGCACGCGAGGCGCCCGCTGAGGGCCACGTGTTTTCGTTAGGCGTCCCGCCACAACGCGTAGGGCTCTCTGGGGAGGTGCACCGGGGCGTCCGCTAGCCCCTGCAACGCGGGTTGCCTCTCCGCCAGGGCTTCTCAATACAACGCGCCGAGAGGAGCGCTGGTGTTCTCGGAAGGACGCGAAGCGACCAAAAGCTCGGTATTCCGTGTTTCCGGAAGCGTCAAGAACGTCGGGTATCGTTCCCGTGAGTGCAGTGCGTGTTTTAGCCGGGCGGTGACGGCGATCCTCCTCCGCTGAAATGCGACACCACAAACTGATTTCCTCGCCTTGCGCGTTCTCCTGCCAGGAAGCTCCTCAAGCACAGCTTTGCCGTAGCCAGCACAAGCTCTAAGATCATGACTGATTCCTAGAAATCTGTGGTTGTGTATATACAGGGATGGCGACGTTTCTCCCCCGCTAGAACGTGAGATCCGACGTCGACCTACTTTCCAGATTGCAGTCTCCAAGTACCTCTTCCAAGGTACCAACACTCAACCGTGATAATAAGCTATAAGTCTCAATTGATCTCTCCAAATATGTGGTAATTTAGTGCACGCACTATTTAGTGTGTATGTGTGTGTGTGTGTGTGTGTGTGTGTGTGTGTGTGTGTGTGTGTGTAAAGGGACAGGAGGGAACATCGATGCGGAAGGGAAGGTAGTCTATTTGCCACGGTACTGCACGGTCACTTCTAATCGTCTCCACCACTTGCCCCACCAGGTGTGTAATTGTCTAATTGTGGAAGAACATTCACTATCCAACATTGTTTGCCGGGCAATGTGACAACCTGAGCTTTCTAAAGGTTCCTGCGAAGAATGATGCACAAGCAAAAGCTGAACGTAACATGTTGACAATGATCATTGATAAACGCACATTTAGAATGTCTGAAGATACTGAAAAATCTCCTAAAAAGTAGTTTGAACGGACATTAAAAGTGTGTTTGACACTTGTATTTTACAAGTGATAGAAATATGTTGTTTGATACTTCTTTTGTATACATCAGAACCTATCAAATAATAACCAGCTCGGAAATAGGAGTTAACTCGGTAAAAGAGACGGTACTTTGATTCAGCATGAATCAATAGCCTCCCATACTTATGTTCTTAATGTTACATTAAGAAATGGTCCTCCTTTATTTTCTTCGAATAACAGGACGAACGAACGTTAAACAATGGTTCTCCTTTCTTCTTCTTCGAACAACACATCGGACGAACTACTCGTACGCGGAGTAAAGGACTTGTTCGTCTGAGACGAATCTGTATCAATCACACGCTGTCAGCAAACGTGGCTTCATCAAGTTGAGACGAGGTTTTCTAGGGCAAGCTTTCTTTCCATTACTTGCTTGTCTAGTAAACGCCGTTCTCATATTAAGAGTGTGCGCTCGTCGGCACAGTTTGAGGATCCGGAGGTGGTGACATTGGTTAATCATTTCAATATTCATCTTTCCAGATATTCAATTGAGTCCAGAAAGTCGTGCAGCGACGTAGAAGACAGTGAAAGCTGAACGCCGGCGGGCGGCACTGCACTAGAAGCATACATCAAGGGATTGTCCAATACGGTAGTTGAGGCTTTTCATTGATAAATGGTAATGGGTTTACATGAAGAATTGCGTCAACGTGGTGTTTGTACAGTTTAGAACCTCCGCAACGTACATTCCCTTGTCACTGATCCGGAGTAGGGACAGTAAACTGGGCATTCAGAGCGAGGGCGAGGTGCATTTGCGCGAAAGCTATGGAAACATACTACACGTGTTTGCTACGTGCAGTTCGAGCAGTGTTCCCTTAGGGTGTGTAATATTCACTACTTGCTCTTCCTACGACAGGCAAAAGAACGGCGGCACTGGCAGAAGTAATGGTTGACAGAGATGAATTTATTAAACCGCTTGACCAAAGAAATCGGTCTTGAGAAATATTTTCACATTCTATTATTTCCAGCTGGCTAAACAGCAATAATAAGAGCACAATATTATGAATCTGTTCCTACTCCATCGGTGGTGATATTCAAACCATACAAAGGTGGATGGAAAAATTCGTGTACAGAGCGTAATACGTCCGTAGAAAACACAATTCGTAAATATCTGTAATTATTTAATTATATTTAATCAGAACTCCCACTCGGTACAGTGGCGTTTGCCATTTTATACACGAATTACAAATTTTCACTGTGTCACTGCGTTTTTGCCAATTTCAAATAGATAGTCCAATACATTTATTAGTTGCCAACAATTTCTGGAAGCATAGTTAGTGCCTGCCCGCCCGCTCCCTGCGGCAAAATGGACCTCCCGCCGCCCAGGTATTTCAGCTGCGCCCGCTTTGAATTATGCAGGGCCCTCGGCCTGAGCGCGGCGCGGCGCGGCGCGGCGGCGCCTGCCGGCCGTTGTTTAGGCAACCCGCCGCATTGATCGGGCATGCGGGCAGCGGGCGGCTGGCGGAGGCAGGCGCGGCGCCGTGCCGAGCGCCAAGCATAGCCCCCCGCCCCCGCCCCCGCCCCCGCCCCCGCCCCCTCCGCCTCCCAGGAGACTTGAAAGCCGTGGCGCGGAGGGGCGGGGCTGGGCGGGGAGGAGCGCGCGGCGCAGCGAAGGCTGTAATTAATCGCGCTACTGACATCAGCCCGATCCGGCCGACGCCGCGACACCTCGCCACTTCGCCGCCTGCAGCCATCTGTCTCTCTCCCTCTCGCCGTCGCCCGCCGCCCCGATCGCCGCCTGCTCCTTGGCGCCCCGGCCCCTGAGCGTGAGGCGCTCGCGCGCGGGACAAAGGCGCTGCCGGCGCCGACGCGACGTGTTGACGAAGCGATCCGCGCAATTAAATGCGGCGGCGGCGGCGGCGGCGCCGCGCGACGTCGCGACATTCGCGGCACCCGGCGACGGCGGGCGGGGCGAAGGGCGGGGCACGGGCGGTAGTGTCAGCGCGAGGTGGATACGGGCTGAGAAAAAGCGTGATGCGTGACGGGGCGAGGGGAAGCAGCGCTAAACAGAACCGTGAGCGGCGGGTGGAGTGGAGAGCGCCAGGCGGGGATTAAGCGAAGGCGCTAAAGCAGGAAGGACGACGATAACGGAGAGCCGGCGTCGGGAAGGAAAGACAACGCGAGCCGCGGAGAACGCGGCTGGCGATGCGAGCAGGGGGCGCAGCAGAGTCACCACAGCGCTGGCACGGGAACTGAGGAAAGGAATGGGAGTGGTGGAGACGGCTCGCAGACGGGAGGGAGCGGGGACAGAGGACGGACGGCGGGAGGGAGCCGGGGGCGCGCCGCCACCTGCCACTGCTAATACCGGCGCCTTTGAAAGCGGCGCGCGACAATGCTACTTGCGAACAAAGGGCGCCCCTTCCCCGCGCGCATGCGCTATCGCTGTGGAAACGCGCGGCCCCGCGATACTTCGCCCGCGCACTCAATGAGGGGAGCGCTTCAGCCGCGTCCGAGCACCTCATTATGCGGACTGCGTTCCGGCTCCGATTCGGTTTCTTTACGCAATCGCGCCCTTACAAGCCCGTCGCGCTTGTCGCTCTCCAAGAGGCGCGTTACGAGCCCTTTATGTTACGCATACAACACACCGTGTTGTATAAGCATGCAATCACACGATGACGTATGAGCAAGACAAACTTGTTTCGAACAATGCATAAACAAGCAATTATTCAGTACTGAGACGAATAACAAGCATAACTCGTTACATTGAAAAACTAGTTTCCGTAATACATCAAATTAGTTTAGGTCTTTCAATTAGCCACGAGTCAAATTTAAATATTTTGTATAATTTCAAACTAATAATACTTCGAGGGTAATTTAGTCTTATTGACTTTGCTACTAAAATAATCATTGCTAGAGCAATAATATCCATAATCATTTGTAATATTACTGTCACGGACTGATAATGACTGATGCTGACTGTTACTGAAGATACACACAATGAATGATACTGATGGACACGAACCCATTTTCACATGTTTTATCTCACATGAAATATATCACACTTGCGTCAAATTATTCTCAGTATATATGTAAACCTAAAAAACGCTTTTATCACTTGAGGTACCTACTCCTTTACAGTTCGATAATTCTAATTTTATTATCTTTGAAATTGGAGGTTGTGGAATTGTTTTTTTACACTTTTTAATTAAAAAATCAATTACTCGCCAAATAATCCAAATGCCTATCCCGTTAAAAGAAAACATTATAATTAACAAAATTTCAATTATAAAATATGAGAAATGTACAATTGCTGCGCCAAATACGAAATTTATCATATAATTATTTATCTAGAAAATGCAAACCCCCAATAATAATCGATGTATTTTCATAATCAAAGGATCTTAGAAATTGAATACACCATTTAAAACATTCAGAAAGTGTCTTAAATTAATTTACTAATACGATAAAAAAACTTTCCTAAAATTGAAGATCTCGGGGTAATATAACGCTATGCTACTATACGAAACTTTGAGAAAAAGGGAAGTAAATGTTTATACGTTCCATTCTACACATTCGGATAAAAAACATAAATTTATGAATTACACTGCCATCTTGCGGTAAATCTTTAAAATAAAAACCCAACATCTAGACCCATCTGTGGGGCGTCGAAATACACTAATATTTCAATTTCTTTAGAAATGTGGCATAGCATGTTATTACCGCAATGTCTTTCATTCAATTTACCTATTTCAAAAACAGATCTCGCTGGAACACACTGGATCTCTCGCTGGATCTCTTCGAAAGGTTCAGCGCCAAATGATAAGAGCGATTCCGTTCCGCGGCCTGTGTTTCCGGAGACAATCGCTTCTAATGAAAAGTAGCGGCGCCGGAAGAAAACCGCCAACTGCGCCCGGGCGGAGGAGCGACCGCGAGGGCCAGATGGCGCCCCGAGCGCCGTCCCCTCCCCTCCCCTCCCCTCCGCTCGTCGCTGGAGGACAGCGCGGCGCGAGCCATCCGTTCCCCTCGACGCGATCTCTCGTGACGAGTTCAATAAATCATGGCGGCCGAAGAGGAACTCGGGCCGAAGGCGCCCAAAGTTTTTGACACATCGCTCGCAGCGCGCGCCCGATAACGAACTTGGCGAGCGTTTAATGGGCCGCCCCGCCCCGCCCCGCCCACGCCTTGGCTCTTCCGCTCTCGCGTGGATGGGAAGGGGAGGGGTGGGGAGATGCAGGGATGGGCGGAAGGGGTTGGGAGAGGTGAACGGGGCGGGACTGGGCAGAGCGGGGCGAGGCCGTGTGGAGCGGAGCAGGGCAGAGCAGAGCAGAGTGGAGCGGAAGGAGCGGGGCGGGGCGGGGCGGGGTGATGCGGAGCGGGGTGGAGCAGAGTGAGGCGGAGCAGGGCTGGGTGATGCAGAGGAAGGGTGGGGCGGGGTGGAGCAGAGCGCCTCGGGGCGGGGCGGGGGTAATGCCAAGAGGGGGGAGGGGAGGGGCGGGGAAGGGTGGGGCGGGGAGGAGGGGAGGGAATGGAGCGGAGCGAGGTGGAGCAGAATGGGGCGGAGCGGGGCTGGGTGATGCAGAGGAAGGCCAGAGTGGGGCGGGGCGGGGCTGGATGAGGCTGGGTGAGGCGAGGAGGGGCGGGGCGGGGCGTGGCGGGGAGGGGCGGGGGGGCGGGGCGCGCCGCCCAACTTCACATGCCATCGATCCCGCTCCCCCGCGTGCGGGACGTCAACGCTCGGATCCAATGCGTCGCCCTCGGAACAAGAACCGTCGAAAGCGCTCTCAGTGGCCGTTACGGCTGCGAAGCGCCCACGGGGCAGCGCGTGCACCGATGACTTCTCACAGCACTCCACTGGCAACAGCGAACGTTTTCTTACTGGATGACAGAGGAACCATTTTGACAATTACAACCTTAGAAAGTAATAGGTGAAGAAATTGCCACACGTACTTTATGAATGGGACTCTTTAATATTGGACGAGTTACATGTAGCGTGAAAGCGAAGAATTTCTATGCACTCTTGTAAAATATCTGCAAGCTCGTATTGATGCTCTGATTTATCTGCTCCGAAACTGTTATTTTCCTCTGTGTACGAATACATTTACTAGATTCTTCTTCTTTATCTTCTTCTACTTATTATTATAGTTACGATTATTATTATAGTTCTATTAACTCTGTGTTGTATCATACTTCATCACAAAACCATTTTATTGTTCAAACCGTTCACACTAAGAATTAAGAAAGCCACCGGTTCCCGTTTCCCTCGTGCTATTTGTCCGGTGCGGGAGGGCCCCTCCCCGATTCCAGCATGCATAACCCGGGCGCTGCGGCCGCGTGTCCGAGTGCAGCGTTGGCGGCGCAGAGCAATCCCTTTATGGGCGGAGGGCGAAAATAGCGGCGGGTCAGCGCACTCCGCACAAACGCCAGTAATGGAGAGGAAAGCGCTGTAACAAGCACGTGTTTTATCTCGAGCGAGTTCTAACGTTGAACGTCTCGTTACGAAGGGAAACATCTTGAGCCGAAAGAAAGAAGGCTGCGAGGGGGAAAAGCCGTGCAAGTGAGGGGCAGAATGCGGTTCCGGACAGAGCGCTCGCGGCCACTTAACGACGCGCGCGTTCAGGGAAACTTTGAAAGACCCCGTGGCTCCTGGGAGGACGAGAGGCCTGCGGATGCTAAGAAGCCCATAAGAGGGCTCGGACGTAAAACAAAAGACGGCCGTCGAGGGGGGGGGGTGAGGCGGACACGGATCAGAGGTGGAAAGGGGAAGCAGGCGGCGTGTGACGGCTGTGGACGCCAAGGACCGCGTAGAGGAGGCGGGGTGGGGCGGGCGAGGGGGGGGTACGGCAGAGTGCGCGGAGCGGGGAGGGGGGAAGCCTATTTGTTGTAGGGGAGGAGACGGTGGGTAGAAACGACGCATGGTGGGGAAAGGAGAGCCAGAGTGGAAAGAAGAGCGGGAAGGAGAGAGGCGGGGGTTACATTGCATCCTTGCGTTACACGGCAAAGGATGAAGGGGCAAGGTGGGTGATGAGGAAAGAGGTGGGGAAGAGAGATGCGGGGAGAGGCGGGGAACAGCGATGCGGGAGGGGAGAGGCGGGGAGGAGAGATGCGGAGGGAGACGGGGATCGCCGAAGCGGGAGGGGCGGGGCAAGGCGAAGAGGGGAGAGGCGGGGATGAGCGAGGCGTGAGGGGGCGGGACCGGGCGAAGAGGGATGCGGGGAGCGGCTGGGCCGGGCGAGGCCGCGCAGAGCCGTTCGGTTCCAGTGGCGAGCGGGCGGGCGGGCGAGCGAGCGAGCGAGCGAGCGAGCGAGCGGGCGGCGTCCTCGCGCGTCACGGTCTCGCGCGGGCGGCGGAACGACGTCAGCGCCGCCAAGCGGAGCGCCGCTCTTCCACACGCGCGCACGTCGGAGGCTCCCAAATGCAGCTCGCAATGCTACTCTCCCAACCGTACTCCTGAAAGTCCACAATGCATTTCTACAATCCCATCTACAAGAATAATACGACACATGGGAATGGATCAGTGACAAATACTTATAACCCGCAGTTTTTTTATTTTTTTCGTGTTCCCTTTGAGCAACACAATTGACAATACGTTTTATATGTTTACACTGGTTAGCTACACGGTAGGGAGGAAAGTGATGTATCAGTCGTCTGCAAAGGACTTTAGACGCCTTGCAACCGAAGATGTTTGTTGGTGAAGACTGACACGAGACACGTGCAATGGAGTAACGTAGTAGGTTAAAACAAAGGAAATGTCTCAATATCAATGAAGGTTTAGAAAATTTGATTTGGTTTTCATTCTTTGGCAATAGGAATGTAGTTATTTTAGTTTGCATTTAATGCAACTTGCTTGTATTCTATATTCTCGTTTTTTTTGTTTAAACTACATTTCCTTTCCATTCCTGATGTTTGATATATTTGTCCATCAAGTGAATGGAATCTTACCATTGTCTTGTAAATCACCAAAAATAAAAGTTAAAAATCTCAATAAAAATGAAACGTTGTGTAAAACAACAATTTATTTACTTGTCTGTTATATTTGGCCAATTTTAGCAAATTGAAATATGTACTGTATGAACCAATGCATAACACAGCCGTATTAATATGCGACAAATGCTACTGAACAAATGCATCTGAACATCCAGTTTGGGATTGGATTGCGTACATTCCGCGCAATCCTCGCCCACCAACAGCGAGTGATGGAGCTACGGGGCTCTTTCGCCAGGGAGGGAGAATGGTTAGCAGACAACACAGATGTTTATGATACACACTAACGTGTCACGAAAAAATTGTCACATGAAAAAGTAATCTGTCCAATACGATTAGCAGCTCTTCCATCAATATATTTTACCTCTTCATATTTTGACCCAGACAGCCGAGCATAAAAGAAAGAAGTCAAAGGTCCGGGGGTTAACTTCTTGTAATACATGATCAACTACTCCTATCATCGGCGTTTACAAGCGGAAGGGAACTCAAGAGGCTTTCTTTGCAATTCACTTGAGAAATCAAGAATGCTCCGATTACAGAGAGCAGATATATAGTACATGAAGGATATTGTCCATTAGTAGACTTGGCAATCCGCCAAGAAGAAACTGTTCGAAGGAAAATGTTTTTGAGAGACGTGCCTGTCCTGTCGCATCTGGTAAAGGAGTCTGATACAACTGCCCCCCGAAACGGGAGCCAGCGCCTTTCGCTCCTCGTGCTCGGTTGCTGAACTCACGGGAAGCGAGTTGCTCCACTCCAAGTGAGGGGCGGCGGGCACGCGGAGGCACAGAAAGAAGTGCACTCTTAACGAGAAAACTTACAACTCAAATCAATGACACAATATTTTATGAATTGACTGTGAGACTGTCCAGTTCTTTTCTTTGACATATGATGTTCATATGTGGAGGAGTCCGAACTTGGGCGGTGACAGTGCAGTTCCTCGGTGCAGTTGCTGTGAGCTGCGGCGGTGACAGGACATGGCGCTGCACGGCACACGCAGCGTGGCGCGGCTTGGCGTGGCGTGCGGGCGGGGGTGGCGGGGCACGTGCCCGCGCTCTCATTAGGAGGCAACAATAGGCGGGCGACGGACGTCGTAAAGACGGCAGTAATTACGGGCAACTCGCCCTGGGGGGAGGGGGAGGGGGTTCGCGTGGCGGGCGCGTGTTGACCCCGGGTGGAGCGTCACGCGTGCTGCCCACAATGGCCGCCGCTCGTTACCGCGACGGCTCGCCCGAGACGACGCGCGGGAGGCGCAGTGGGGGGGGGAGGTGCACAGACGCGGACGCGCGCTGCTGCACCGACGGCGGCATCCAGCGCTCTGCGCGTGCGCGGCGCCCTCTCCGCCTCCTCTGCCTTCGCACTCGGCCGCGTCTCTTTCTCCTCCTCCTCCTCCTCCTCTTCCTCCTTTCCTTTCACGTTCTTGATTCTACTTTCCTTATCCATCCTCTTCCCGTACACATCATTATGCAACACATCAACTGATTGATTAGTAAGTGTAGACTAAGTTTTACCTCCGGAGGAGGCCATATGCAAGGAGGAGGAGACATGCAAGGCTGCATACAAGGGTGTTCCTCCCTCCAGCGGATTGTCACCTCCAGCCGGCGTAAGCTCTAAGCTCCCTGTGTGGTGGAGTAGTGCATGTTAATAATCAAAGAAAAGACCGCGCGAGGCCCGTGATTCATTTGTTATATTACTGGTCCGGCATACTTTCAGGGGGGTGTCAAATATAATGATAATAATAATAATTTATTCCCATCTTGTTTTACAGAGATAATATGCATTGAATTTTCTTGGAATTACTAACCAGTTGTGATGGTTAGCAATACTCAGTTTATAATTTATTATCTGTCTACTTCTATGATTAGCATTTTTTGTGTGGCGTGTTTATGAAATTTTTTTGTAAATTTACTATCCAAGTTTTTGTGAACATACAAAAATAAAAAACCTAGCCTTAAAACATCAAAATAAGTGAAAATTTTGATTCTTTTTTCGTTCTTTGGGAGAAATGAAGGTGATGAAAAATGGTAATGAATCTAAAAGATAAGTAAAAAGAAAACTGACGGAATATATGTCAGTGTCAGAAATCATCGAATAATTGTTTCTTTACCGCAAAATCCATTTGGGTAGGAGGAGGAGCGGACCTCAACCATAGCGGCCGAAGGGAGTACACTGGCTGCTACCCCACGCGTGATCCTGAAGCTCGACTTCATGTGACTTAGCATACTTTCAACATTTTCAGTCCTTTAGCTTTTAGATGTTGCTGCCAAACACCCTTCTTCTCCTTACGTGTTCATCAATTTGTGTTTTTGATGTTTTAAGCAATATTCTACCTTTGCTTCCTGCAAATCTTCACGGGTTACATTATAGGTCAAAATAGAACAACGACACTGATACGTTTATGCAATTGAAGTAAAGTGTTACGAGCTGACGAGTTCTGTTTTATAATTTCTCTGTGACGCTGAGAACTCGCAATATCAGACTGGCACACAAAAAACCGCGAAATGAAGCCCTCCCTCTCAATGTCGCCAACCTCAGACTGGGTGCTGAAGTCCGCGAGCCAAACGCGAAAGCCGCAGCAGTTTCGAGCTGAAAGCGCGGCTCGCAAATTCTGTCCTCCAGGGGGGTTGGGGAGGGGGGCGAGGGGCGTGGACTGGACAGGTGGGCGCTGGGTGAGGCAGTGGGCGCATGTATTTCACAAAGGACAGTGGCAAATGCAGGTCATTTGACGAGAACAGGTGCTTTTAAGCGGGATATGCTTTATAGGATTCGGGTTTACAAATAGAGGCGCAAAAACCCCCCGGCAAGACCAACGCGGCCGTCGAGTATTAAGAGCTCACACCCTAATGAAGTCTAATATTTCATTTTCACAGAGTTTATATAACGTATTGTGTTGTGTCTCGTGCATTCGGGTTATAATTCACGGCGGCGGCGACTGAAAAGAACCACAAAGAACGAGCGCGCGCGCGGCCACGACAAGCGCGCTGGTGGCAAAAAATTAAAATAAAAACTGCAGGTGGAATCACTCATGGGCGCGGACGGGGCGGGGGGGGGCGGCGTCCAGGAATATGAATGCGCGGGGCGCCGGCATTGTTCGCGCGGGGCGGCGCGCGGCGCGTTTCGAAACCCCTCGCGCCCAAGCGACGCTCGCGTAGCAATCAGCGCTGCGGCCACCACCGCGGCGACGGGCAGCGGAGGTGGAAAGAGCGGGGGGAGGGGGAGGGGCCGGAGAGATGGCAGAGAACGGCGTCGGCGGGGGCAACGGGGGAGACGGAGTTTGAGGGGCGGCCGGGCGTGGGGGGCGGAACAGTCGCTGGGGTCGGCGGGACATTGCCGGCGGGGCGGGGGCGGGGCGGGGGGGCTGGGAGGGTGGCGGGGGCCGCGGGGGCGGGGAGGGCGGCGGGGGTGACTGGAGGGGCGAGGGGCGGCGGGGTCATGGGGGCGAGGTCATGGCGACGGGAGCGGCGAGGGGCGGCGAGGGTCGTGGCCATGGCGGATGGGGCTGTGCCGACAGCGGCGGAGCAGCGCGACGAGGTGGGTAGAGCTCGAGAATAGTGAAGAGCGGAATAGCACATTTGGTCTGCGATTTGCTCGAATCAAAAAGAATTCTCTGCAATGAGCAACTGCGACGCAATCGCTTTATGATTAACATCGACGCGCTCCAATTATTTTTGGAAGATATTTGCTCTTATCAGTTGTTCAAATATTCCTACAATGTTTACCTTCGACATTTGGAGTCAGAGAAACATCAAAAATCTTTTCAAACAAGCGACATTTTCACAGTTGATATTAAGTAATAATAATAATAATAATAATAATAATAATAATAATAATAATCTATAATTATTATTATTACTATTATTATTATTCCATTACATCACGACTAAAGATGTTATGAGTCGACTCAAAATAAAATCTACTCCAGGTTGCAACCAGCTACCTAAGGAGCAGATCTAGCGACTGTAGGTGCCTCTACAATACTTTGCGCAAAATGTGGGGCTGTTCGAAGTAAAGCAATTTCTTGCACTTCCGAGTCTTTTGATGTATTATTATTATTCGGAATTACCAAAATTGTAGAAAACTTGACAGCAGCAAAATCAAGACTACAATGACATTTAAACATTTATTAAAGTTTCCATCGTGTTGATTGGCTTGCAATGAAATGGAATGCTTGCTTCCAAGCGAACGCCCTGAAGCAAACCCTTCTCAGAGCGATCAAAGCGCTTAAAAGCGCGCGCCTTCCCTCGCCGCGCTCCGGCGGCGCCTGCAGCGCGCGTGACGGCCGCCTAATTACAGCAACGGCCCAGCGGCTGGAACGAGGCAGCTGATAAAGCTTCGATTATGCATTCGCGCCTCACGTGCAACATTTACTTTAACAGTTGTACCCGGGGAAACGACCTCTCAGAATTTTTAAACAAGGCTTTCACGCCAATTACGCAGTCTGTTCTTCCAACTTTAAATAAAAGAAAGATACCTTTTTTTTGTTGTGAACTAGGTACTTCGTCAATCTGAGAGGTTTTGTTTTGTAGGTGCTCGTAGAAATGACTATTATTGACCAGAAATATTAACTGTTGTTAATAAAGTATGAATTATTGAATCAACATGTCCGATAAGAACGCAGGAACTGCATCGTTTTACGGTATCAAATTAGCAAGTCCAGAAGTCCCGAAAAATAAATTTCATTTGAAAAAAAGATTTAGTTTGTAAAGAAATGATAAAGAATGGCCTGGAACAACACCCGCACTGCTCAAGAACAAGAAATATTGCAACAATACAGTATGTTCTATAAAGAGACATAGGGCAACAGTTCTTTACATACAAATAATATGAAAAAAGTTAGTGTTCTATAACACAACACGTAAACAGCAAATATTTAGTGGCCGACAGCCCCTTTCCTTGAGCCTTGCTGTCGTATGACGTCTGCTGTGACGTACGCAATGACGCATTGGCTGTAAGAACTGAGCCGGTAATCGCCTTATGACAACAGGCGGAATAACACAATCACACAATTTGCATTTTCCGGTCAAAATTGAACCTTTTTTATTAAGAAATCGTTGTTGTTTGAGTTGTTCATATGCAGGAGGCTCGATATGTTGTTTTTTCCAATTTCTGTGCATATTCTAAATTGTACCTAATTTTTAAATATTCAACACTGCAATTATTACAAAATACTTAAAGAACTTCGTTGCAGTATCTCAGCAAAATAAAATGTATAATGTACAATTCAATTCGTACTACGCCTGTTCCATTGTTTTGCAACAATACTTTTCAGGACGCCCTCAGTCTTAGACGTTTACCCTTCTAATTCCTTTCTCATACCTCATGCAAATATCTCGTACATCTTTAATTTGTTTTTAGGAGCTCGATTGACTTTCTCCCATCGATATTGAACAGTCCTGTTGTCTGTCTCAAATTGTTTAGTTATGTAGGCGTACTGTTTATTTCGAACATATGTATGAAATGATGCAACATCATTCACGTAAGAAATTTATTTGGATACATAAAAAGTAAAAATCTGGAAAGAAGAAATTGTCATTGGTAAAGTTGGTGAGGAGGTATTGGCATAGACGAGGGTACAGAGGCTTGTTTTCAGACGAGCTGTGCATTCAGTAAGAATCCTTAAGAAGCGCAACCGAGTTTAACCTCGCGGCGAAAGACCAGAGTGTGCGGCGGCCTCGCCTGGAACGTCTCCAACGAAGCAAAGACAGCAGACGGTCGGGGCGCGCAATCGGGGCAGACGCTAATTAGCAGGCGGCGGCAGCGGTGGCGGCGGTTGCGACGGTGGCGCGGCGTGCGGCCGCCGGGGAATACTAACCAGGGGTGCGAGTCCATCGCGAAGAGGGGAGCGGGTGGGGTGTGGAGGGGCGGGGCGGGAGAGAGGGCAGCGACACGTGTCGTGCTGAGGCCACAACAGGCGCCTGACAATGCACTGCCCCCACCCCGCCCAACCCCTCGCCCCAAACGCTCGCTTCCACAGTGGCCGCCGCCGCCGCAGTTAGCTGCAAGATAGGGAAAAGCCCTGTGCGGACAGCTCCCTGACTCTCATTACCTTCACACAAAGTGGCACACACGCCTTCTTCAGTTTCGTTTCCATTTTTGCAATTCCGAAATAGCAGTGTTATGTAAATGCATGTAAGAGTCGGTTCAGATGTTTCAGATGTTGGCTCACATGTACTGAGAACATAGTACAGTCCTACCGTGCTTGTGTGCTCTGAAAATTTGTACCATCCACGCAATCGAATACTTTATTCATATGAGATTACTGCTCGTAACCGTGTCACCTCATATGCTGATTTTGATGGTGATGAGAATTTTGATGGTGATGGTGAAAGATTTGCAGATCGTCCAACGGTGTCGCTTATTAGTGTTGCCGTTACCGCAACAAATCTCGAGTGACTGGATCTGAATTGTGATTAGTAATGCTAAAGCGCAACGATTTTTTCGCGCCTGTCTAGTACTCTTTCTCCTGACTCTCGCCACTTAATTGCACAGTATGTTGACACAAGTTGCAGATATTAATATCTAGATAGAAGACAAAACAGATGATGAAAAAAAACGATTTGAGTCATCAAGACGGGGCGTGACATGTGAAGGATGAAGTGAAACGTCAGAAAAAAACTGATGCTACATACATTAACAAGCTGAAGTAACTTTAACGTGGATTAATAACACTGTGTGTACCACAGTGTAACAATAACATGAATTTATTTAAGCTCTTCCCATTCCATGCCATTGGTCTCCACAACGTCGCCTGAAAACTCTAGCAATTTTGCTCCCACCTAGCAACAATGCCTTGGATTGCGAATTTCCGGAAGCACAAATCGGCAAGTGGCCCGAAATGTGGGATATCATTTTGATGTCGCAATTCCCCCTTCACGACGAACATTCATTTTCTCTTCAGCTCAAAAGTGTTCGTGCAAACGTTGAAAGCAATCGTTCCAGTGATTCAAATGTTGATAAACACAGTCACACTCCCATATTCACACAGATCCATTTATTTTGACTTAGAAAGATAGAAGCCGTGAGGAAAAGGAGGACGTCATATGGCCAGAGGTACCTGTGCAATGTTGGATGCGCACTGGTGGAGCGGGAGGGTAAGAGAAGGCGGCCTCGGTGGCTGGCGAAGTCGGACAGCGCAACCTCAACCCGCCACAGAGAGCGGTAACAGTCGATGCCGAATGTATTATTACAAATCTCAAATTTTCTAGAATTCCACTGGATTAAATTACTCTTTCAAAGAGCTTAGTGTGACATGGCTGACTCTTTAAACGAGGTTAAATGTATTTTCATTTTTATTTGAGGATTTTTAACTAGCTTAGAAGGATGCTATAAGGCATCTCCCCACGACCAGTCCGAGAAACGTTCTATGACACCTTGCTTCACCTAAACGCCGATCGGAAGGGATCTAATCGTTTGGTTATCCGATTACTATCCATAAAATTGAGCCGATTTCAAATGTAGTGAAAGGTCACCGTGATATTTAGAACGGCAATGAATATAAAAAATTCAGGCGATTCTACTTGTCTGCCTAACGCAACCGAAAGTGAATGCGAACAGCTAGTAGATGTTTAATTCCAGTGGACGAATATACTTTACGAATATGTTCCCCGAATGAAAGAGTACTTTCAATAGAGTTGTGAAACCCCGCCCTGTGTTCGCAGTGAATAGAAAAAAGAGAAAGACAACAGAGACGCATCAATGAATAGAGTCCATTAACAACTGACGCCATCAATTGATTAATGACTTTTAACACGTGATACACGCAATTAAAAAGCTGCCGTAAATGAAATTTAGACGCATTAGCGGAAATTTACACTTATCTTCAATCTCGGCGCCATTGAAAGTGCTGGTGGGGGGGAGCGCGGCAAGCGGAGCGGACCAATGGCATCAGCGCGATTTAAAGCAATCCATCCGCCCGACCTCCGCCCCATCCCAGCGCTGAACCCTTTTTCCCCATTTCTCTCTCTACCACGCTTTGGACCTTCACCTAATTCCCACATACTTTCCATCATCTCTTTACGAGTGCTGTGGATTAAGCCAAGCCACAGTCATCGTAGCTTCTAAATCAAATCTTTCGGTTTTGCAATTCAGGTGAAGGAATAAATTGGGGATGCGAATAAGTCGGCGAACTCCAAGGAACCCCTCTTTCTTCTCCCTCACTGCGAAACGTCCCCGCACATCATCGCATCTTTGTAAAATGGCGTCACCATCAACCACTGCTCATCCCCAATGCGAGGCTCCTTTACAGGATCAAACACCGTCCAACCCATTCACCTCCCACTCTCTCTCCCCAAACCGCACAACTCCGTCCTGAACTGCCTCTTCCCCGCTGTCACCCCGCCCCGCCCCAACCCGCCCCGCCCCGCTCCGCCCGCCCCGCCCCGCGGCGGAGACCAATGACCTTGCGCGGCGCGTCACAGAGGACGTTAATATTCTCGCGCCGCGTGAACATGCGGCGGCTGTTTTATGTTTGGGCAAGGTCAATCGAGGACGGTTCCAAGCGGAGCCGCCTCTCTCTGTCGCACAACACCGCCGCCCACAGCCTGGATTCACACGCCATGCAAAATTGTATGCATTTTGAACGTAAACCTATTTCCGTCCATTTGCAAAGCAATTGGGGAGTCGTACCAAATATGAAGGAGTAATATCAACTGTTATGAACTTACCTACTTTTAAAGCCCAATTTGGACCGGTTCTCTATCATCTACTGGAATAACAGCACGCTTACCTGAAACAAAACAAACAACAATAAAAAAAACTGTTGGCAGGAGACAAGGATTTTCCAAACAAACAAATTCATTTTCATGCACAGTTCATGAATTAGTTCTAACACAGCACATACTTTCTCGCATTATTAGTAACGGTTACGAAATATTATACTATTACATGAACCTGCAAATGTATTTTCAACCAGAAAAAATGTATACCCTACGATGGGATTCGTGTTTTTCGAATCAACTCGCTATTCATTTTACCTCTACGCCACCGGCCTCACAGCTGAACTCAACCTTCAAGCTTTAAAAAACATTTGTATTTGCAAACATTTAAAGATTTCCATTTACACTATTTCAAGATCTAGACTTAAAGAACAGACTAATAAAACAAATCTCTTTCGTCGACATTGCACTTTTGCGATTTTAATTTTTTGTTCCCAAATTCCGAACATACCAATTTCGAAATTTCCCCGACAAAGGGACACGAACCCTTATTTAAGAGTCCTTTTATTCTACCTGAGGAAAAAAATGAAGCGGTTTTTCAGATTTTGATTAATAATTGCTTTACCTTCAAGCAAAAATTACGCAAAAGCAATTCTCATACTTAAAGAACGTGCAAATTTTCTTTTGCGATCTAATTATTTAGAAATCATTCCATTCACAAAAAGTCTCTTTCATGAATATTGTACTTTTGCAATGTTAAATTTTTGCAATTTGGAAAATGGAGTTCACTAAAAATGGGATACTAAAATAAGATTGCAACGTGCATATGGGCGAATCTGGCTGTGTGACAATACCCGAATTTCCATAAAACAATTAAGCATGGCGGAGACTCATTCTTTTCAACATCAAGTCATCTTTGAAACACTTTGGGTTAAGGTATGTTCTAAAAATAAAATTTAAATGATGAAACAGTAACTCCTTACCAAAGCAAAGAGGAAAACTAGTGCTGATACAGAATGACACAAACTTTCTCATACTAGTTACTTTCCTTACATCTTAAGCCTGGACAATCTTTTCGGTTTTGCCCTACTCTTTTCTCAGTTGACGCCTAAGAGACACCTTTCACCTTTACTCAGTTTTTTGATCCGTAATACAGAATTGAAATATGACTTTAAGAATATTATAGAAGAGAAAAAACTTGGAACTGTACGTAATTTTATTAAAACTTTTGCAGCTTTTTCAGAAAACGTCGTTTGAGGATTTTTGAAGAAGCACAATTTTGAGCTTATTTTCAAAGAAAAGTTTTGTTCGAGAACGTCATTAGGCATCTCGAAATCATTTTTCCACAGTATTATTTACATTACTTGGAACAAATTATTTAAGATATTCGAAAAAATAAATACGGAAGAAAAAATAGTTCTAAATAGTCGTATATCATTACAGGATGCAAATGTGGACTAAGTCTGCCAGCTTTTAAATTTTTTTTTAAATGACGAGATAAATTCGAACCTGTAACGAATTATTAATTACTTCCAGTTGAAGACAGAACTGAATGTTCCTTCCTCCCATTCACCCTGAGATGTGTCTCGATGGCATCAAAGCTGTGAGACGAAAACAACTCCGCCTGCGGAAGTGTACAGTGACGTAATGGAAAAGACGGTGCTCGTCCGAAGGCCGCAATCTGTCAGGAGTCGCGGAGCGCGCCGTATCCTCGCCCGCGCCAAGGCTACCACGGCCTCACCGTCACCCACTCGCTCGCACCCAGCCCCGTCGACATCCTACTTCACCGCTCCGCGCCCCGCTCTCTTCCTCTCCGCTCCGCCACACTGCAGTGCCTCTGGCCGGGAGGACTAGGGTTCCAGTCCCGACGGTCGGTGGCAGGGTTTTAGACACAAGCTAGATACCTAGGGGGTCGTCCACAAATTACGTAACGCTGTAGATGAGGGAGGGAATTTGAGGCAGCGTAACGCTCCGTTACATAGAGTAGGAGGGGTAATAGTTTATTGTTACGTAACAATTTAATACTAATTCTTGAAATTTTTCACCATTTGCTGAAATAATTCCTTTTTTGAGACTATACTAAAACATTGTAATATTAACTAATTAATTTACTTTGAAACCGAAATAAGTTTTTAAATGTAAATTGTCGCAAATCAAAATATTCAAAATTGATGTACAGTTTATTCTACAATTCATTTACATCGGCGCAGTAGACTCTCGCCCATGTGTCATCTGACGATTGCGCACAGCATGTGATCAAACATTTTTTCGCCTATGCATCCTTCCTTTACTCACAACACGCCCCCAATCTTGTTGTTTGGTGCAGTCAGCATCGTCAACTAATTCCGACTTTAACTATCATACATTTTAATATTAACACAATTAAAATGAATACAAACTATTTTTACTGTGCTACAATTTTTTCCCACTTCCTTCCCTCCTACAAGCGGGTGGTTGTCGAGTGCGTTACGTAATTATTTAGATGAGGGTCAAGCACGCGTTACGAGCGCGTTACAAGTGGGGGAGGAGATTTTCAAAATACTGCTAATTTTCGTTACGTAATTTATGGACGGCCGCTAGGTCGAATTCTGCAACTATCTGTAGGAGAATTCTAGCGGCTGGCTGTTCCGATCAACACCAGACGAATGCCAGAGCAGTACCTCAATAACTATGTACCGCGCGCTATTTTTCCTTTTTCTTTCTTCTCCTTCCCTCACCACTTAACACATTTACATATACATGCACTACACTACCACACAAGCCGAAGACTGGCCGAGAGCTTAGAGCTTGTCCCGGCCGAGACGGCGCCCCGCTTGTAGGAGGTAGTTCGATAGGAAAAACGTCGCAAGCCGACTCGTAGGTTGGCGTCGGATCTCACCACCGGCGGGGCGAGGAAAGAACACCGCCATCTCCCGCGTTAAAAACACGCACCTCGCTTGCGAAACTAATGACATAGCAGTTGACGCGCCCGGAAACACGATATAATCAATCAATGCGCCACACCTCGCCCCGCCCCTCTACGTCACGCACCGCTTCGCCATGTTCCGTTCCGTCCCGTCCCGTTCCGTCCAGTCCACTCCCGTCCAGTCCACTCCCGTCCAATCCCCTCCCGTCCAGGCCAGTCCCGCCCCCTACCGTCCCGTCCCGTCCCGTTCCCCACCCGTCCCGTCCCGTCACGCTCCGCGCCATCGCTCCCACGGCCGACTTCCTCCGTCACGTGTCCACCTCGTCCTCGCCAACGCCTCCCCGCCCCAAGTAGTCCCTTGTGCTTCTCCTCTACATCTCTCTACACGCCGCCCAACAGCGCGTCGCCCCTTCCCTCCCTGTTCGTCGCAGCGCGCGCACAAAGGGCGCGGGCGGACGCGACGCGACGCGACGCGCTGTCCGCCGCCGCCGCCGCCGCGCCTTCGCCGCCGCCGCCGCTCTCCATTAATCTGCGAAAAAAGCGCCTCTCATCAATCTTGGCCTTTTTATGGCCAGCGGCGCCGCCCACGCCCCGCCCCGCCCCGCCCCGCCCCGCCCCGGGCAGGTGGCAGGCAGAGGGCGCGAGCGCGTCCAAAAAGTCAACGTGTACGAAGTGCACGGCGGACAAAGTACGCTGGAGACCTGGGAACCGGGCTCTCCCATATTCATCACAAGCAAACAAATGCTGTTTTGGGTTACCTCTGATATTCACCTCTTTCATGGACGTCTTATTCGATGTAGACTTACAGTGTGTGTTCTTCGATGTAGACATACAGTGTGTCTTCTTCGATGTACACTTGCTGTATGTTGTATTCAATTGTACTATCATACAATGAGTCATGAAGTATCGAAGTTCTTTTACCCTACGTCTGTGCCTATACTTGGCGAGTCAACCCGCGTATGGGCCATGGCCTACCAGCGACGACGTCCCAGCCTCGAGGCCATCGGTGAAAGGGTACGTGTGGTTAGCACGAAGATATCCCTACGCCGTATTCTGGTCTTCTCAACCTGAGAAGTGAGCTTTCTCGTCGTCACACAGCAACATATTCTGGCACATTGCAACGAAAACGCACACTATAACCTTGCCCGACCGGTGATCGAACTCGAGGCCGTGTGGAAAGCGGCCACGCTGACCAACGAGCTAAACCGCGACAACTTTGCCTTACATCAGTGTTGTGAAGGTCGATGCCACGAGCGGGAGTCCGTGGCACGAGTGGCACGACTAAATCGCCCCTCCACGCAGTTCATTACCCCGCCACCAGAGACAACGCCATCCCTACTGTAAAACGGTGGGGTTACTAATAGTTTCCTCTCCCGACGCTAGTGGCACAGAGAAGCTCGTGACATGCTACGATGCCACGAGGCGTGCCACTGCCACCAGTAGAAGCCACTGCCTTACATACCGACCACTAATTAAATCCTTACTAAATGTCCATGGCAATGTGCTTGGGGCGGGAGGCGCGGGCGGAGAAAGCGGCGGTGCTCGCGGCGGAGGCAACGCGCCGACGCCAAAAGGTTCGCGCTCGTTGGCCGCGCGTGTCGCCGGCGCCGCACCCACATGGAGCGGACGGGGCGGGCGCACATGCTCTATTATCCCGCTCGGGGGTCGAAGCCGGGGCCCGCTCGTTAGAAAGTTGCGTCCCGCCCACGCAGCGGACGAACAACACGCCCCTCCTGCGCCTGGCCTTTCCACTCGCCCACGCGGCCGCTGCGGCCTCGTTGCTCATCGCTGCATCAAAGGTCAATTTCGCACACAGTTAAAACTCATACACACACACACACACACACACACACACACACACACACACACACACTAAATACACGATACAAAAGGACTTCACTAAAACTGCGGACAATAAAAGATAATGATTACAATTTACAGTCGCAGTTTGTATTAAAAAGGATGAATTAAATTTCCTCTTTGACACAAAGTTCAGCCTTTCTTTCTAAAACACACAAATGTATTACTAACACAAAACCTCGCTTTCTAGCAGAGTTATGTATTTAAAAAAAACGTAAATAAAGCATTGTCCCGTCATCAGATCCATCGTATTGCATGGCTACGGAAAGTCTATTTTACAGCAAACAAATTAATGGAGATAAAACCATTAATTAGCATTTCAGGAATTACAAAATGAAGATGTCAAACAGATTGAAATATTTATCTTTCATGGTCACCAGAAAATTTACAGAGGCATGAATATATTCCATTTTTCGTTCTGTTGTACAGAAATAATGCAACTAATACAATTACGAGAAACTCTGAGATAAATGCTTTATAAAACAGAAAAAATCCAACTATTGACTTTCTATCTATGAAAAGGAACTCATTAAATTATTAAAATACGCCTCGGTCGTATTTAGAGGGGAGAGTAAAAACGTATATACTAGTCGAAATTCTCTCATAACAATCTGCAGCGAGTTAAAAGGTGACGTATACATTATCAGATGTCATTTGTTGAAATTGTTGTTATTTATTTAAATATATTTCTTTTGCACCACTGCACATTTTTTCGGTGGAGAGAAGACAGCGGTGTTAAAAGGAAGGAAGCGAGATTAGATGTCAGGCTAAAACAAACAAAAGCGCGACCTGAACAAAATGTGAAGTTATTTACTATAAATAATTATACTATTATGGAAAATGGAAAGTGAAACTTCATCACAAAACCACTGCATGCAATACCTTTAGAATCACGTTTCATACAGACATTCACATTCATTGAATAAGACTTGAAAAAACAACGGAGATGCAAAGATGCCATTTAATACACTTCTGCCATTTCTCGAGATGTGGTCGCGCAAAGGTATTTCTCTTCCCTCTTAGGTTATCGTGACTTTTATTGGGAATGGTAGAGGAACGAATGAGTTGTTTTAATGCAAAACGCAGATAACAACTATGCACTGAATGAGCAATGTAGATGCAGAACATGAGATATGAATACGATGGAGAAGATTGTGGAACGAGTGGAAAGAAAGAATACGATGAAAAGCTGTAGTGTTCCCAGCCATAAATCCACTTGAATGAATCGATCCCGAAGTGGAGAGGGGCGCGCTAGCCTCGATCCCAAATGAACGTCTCCAGCCCTGGACCTCTTCCTCGGCCGCCGCCCCGCCCCACCGTGTCCTCCCCGCCCCGCCCCGCCCTTTTCATCCCACCTCTACCTATCCCACCCGCCCCGCCCCTTCGTGTCCTCCCGCCCCGCTCCTCCCCGCGCCGCCCTTATCCTCCCGCCTCTACCTATCCCATCCACCCCGCTCCCCTTCGTGTCCTCCCCGCACCGCACCGCCCCGGGCCGTCCCGCCCCTACCTATCCCACCCCGCCTCTCTCCCCTTCGTGTACTCCCCGCGCCGCCCCACACACACGCATCCCATCCCGCCCCGCCCTTCGTGCCGTCCCTGCCCCGCCCCTTTGTATCCTCCCAGCGCCGTCCCGCTCCCACATATTCCACCCCGCCCCGCCCCGCCTCTTCGCGTCACCTCTCCACGTCTTCAGGGCCGCTCGGAGGGAAAGCGATAAATAACTTATTTCCCGAGCGCAGCCCACGACGCCGAAGGCTGCTAACGGAGACGTATAGCGTGGCTCGGCGCAGGCTCTGCGCCGGCGGCGCGCACGCGGCCCGCAGGGGCACCGGCGACGTGGCGGGCATCGCCCCCGCACGCCCCCGCGCACACATCGCTCCCAGACGATGGAGCTTTAAAAAAGTATTTTGCGTCTACGTCATATTTATACAGCCAGTTTGTTCAGACTTTAGGGTTTGCTTCACTTTTGTGCCTTATGAGTCACTTCCTCTACGTTACGAGTTAGGGTTTCTTCACTGCAATGTTTTTTCGCACATTTTAGGTGTTTTTCTATTCGTAACATTTTCATTGCTTTTCGAAGTTTATCCACAAACATTTCTATTTACGCTAAATGAAACTAATATGTTTTCCTTTTCATATTAAGAATCGGACAGCATACTCTCCTTTAAAAAGTATTTCTGTGCTGTTGAATTGTAAATTTCCCAAAATACGTAGAAGCAAATTTGACACGTAATGCACAAAACGCCATCAGAACCCGAAAGAACTCTCCCCGATCTGACAAGCGCCGGCTGTACCTTTCACCTCCGTAACAAGTTTCCACAAAACGCACCGCCTGCAAACAGACAGTCGTAATGGAGTGTCAGGCGACGTCATTTCCAGAACAAGCAGCTCCACCTGGCGGATCCGAGCAGCAATTCCTCCGGCGCGCGCGGCGGGGAAGCCAATAGCGGAGATAAGGCATGCGAGCGAGCGGGCGGGCGGGCGGCAAGGCGAGGCGACGCGGAGCGGAGCGGAGACGCGCGACGCGACCAGGAATTTCCATTAAGCCGTCTGCGGCGCAAGTTTGACGTGGCCGCGGCGCGGTGCGGCGCCCGCGTCGGCGGCTGGCGAGGTGGCGAGCGCGGGAGATGGGCGCGGAGCGGGAAAAAGGACGGGTTGGAAAGAAAGGTGGCGGTGAAGGAAAGAATTCAGAGCAGAGAGGGCGATTATGGAAGAAAGGGTGCGAAGGAATGGAGAGGGAATGTGGAGAGTGCCAGGAGGCATGAGCGGTGATAGAGGGAGCGTGGCAGGGGTAGCAATAGGACGTGGTGCGGGAGATTGCGGAACCAATGCGGGATGGAGACGGAACGGGAAGAATGGTGGAGAAGGGGGCGGAAGCGAGCAAGGGATGGGGAGCGGGATTGGGTGGGAGACGGGACGGGTCGGGATCGGAACGATGCGGGGACGGGACGGTAGATTATGGGATTGTGCGGGACGGGTTGGTGCGTGGTGGGGTCAGGACGGGTGCGGGCACGGATCCGGGTACGGAGGTGGGGGGCGGAGCGGTTCAGGGCGGGGCGGGGAAGGGCCGGTCGGGACTGAGCGGGGTTGGGAGGGGAGGGGAGAAGGGCGAGGCGGGACGGAGTGGATTGCGATGGGGGGGCGGAGCAGGGCGGGGCGGGGCGGGGCGCGGAGGGATGAGAACGGGACAGTGCGGGGCGGGCACGGGCGGAGACAAAGTGGCAGCGAGCCCGGCTGTTGGAATGGGCGGGGGTGGGGGAGAGCGAGGGCGCGGGCGAGGGCGAGGGCGGGCGACAGAAGGCGAGCAGATGCTTCGGGCGACGACCACTGCACCTGTCAGCCGCCACCCCCGCGCCCGCCCGCGCCGCGGCGAAACAAATAAATCTTGGGCTGGGAAGACGGATCTTCCTCGCGGGAGAGGCGATGGCCTGGGCGGGGCGGAGGGGGCGCGAGGGGGAGGGAAGGCCGAACGAATCAAACCGAGCCTCTCGTCCTCCGCGGCGCCGGCGCGGGATTTTCTTGCCGCCGCCGATGGAATTCCCCCCCCCCTCGCTCGCCCGCCGCGCCGCCGCGAGAGGCTTCGCCCAGAACGGAACTCCATTGCAGTGGGGATCAGACATTCATCACACATCTCGGTTAAAATAATGTGAAAGCGACATCGCATTCCAAGAAGAAAAATTTAATATTTGGCACTGTCCAAAAAGTATTATTATTATTATTATTATTATTATTATTATTATTATTATTATTATCATTATGACTATTATTATTATTAAGTAGCGATAGTCCATGTTCCAGTAAATAAATTTCTGTTCCAATAGAAAGACGGGACGCCCTCCCCGTCCAAAGTAACCTGCAATTCCATTGCTTTGAAGTCCGCCTTGTAAGTATTTGCGTTGGCGCCGCCACGCTGCGTTTGAAAAGCGACCGGCAGCAGCAGATGTGATTAACATGAGCGCGTGCGGACAGCGCGCTCATCCTGCGCACACAGCGCGCGGAGATTGGGCGCGCGGGCTGTGTACTCTGCGCTTTCGTTGCTCCGCGCGGAAGAGCGGCTCTCCCGCTCCCCACAGAGGGCGCCGGACGAGCGGCCCGGGCCTGGGCGCTTGCCAGCGACGGCGGCGGGGGCGGGGCGGAGAACCATGATGAGGGGAAGGGGTGGAGGCGGGGTGGAGGCGGGGCGGTGGCGGGGTGGAGGCGAGGCGGAGCGGGGGCGGAGGCGGTGAGAGAGCGGAAGAGGGGCGGGGGCGGAGGCCGGGACAGGGGAGGGAGTGCAAGCGGAGGCGGCGCGGGGACGGAGGCGGAGCGGGGGCGGAGGCAGAGCGAGGGCGGAGGGGGGGCGAAAGCGGGGGCGGGGGCCAAGCCGGAAAGTACCTCTGTCCTCTGTAGCTCTGCCCAGGGTCGTCGCACTCGCACCCCCCCCCAAATGCAAATTTTAACGTATTTGGACAAGTCACTAAAAACGTAAGGGCGCTGGTTTTTGATCAGAAAATGTAGTTCGTAGTTTCCCCATATGCTGCTGACTGAGTTTTTTTTTCTATACATTATTTGCGTTTATTTTGGTTGTGCAAATATTACAATGCAAACAAACGGAATGATGTACCGAAAATGACGACATAAGGTAAAACCGGCTATAATATTACGTAAATAAAAATGCTCGCAAAATTGAAATTAAATTGTATACATGTTATATTATGTCTCTCCTGTATATTTATTTTAATAATATATTTCATGTATCGACATAAACGTCAAAAAACATTCCTTTACTCTCAATTGCTTAACATCCAATAAAAGTATTTTAATAAAATACCATTGTAACATGATTAATAATGGATTCGTCAAGAACTACTCAAGTGTTGCTCCACGCAGACTTGTCGTTTGCTATAACAAAAACGACAGTATAGGTCTTTCCATACAAAATCCGTGGAGTACAAATGAGTTGGCGATGGGAGATGTTCTGGCTATCCCGTTTCCCACGGTCCAACACACGCACATCATCATTCATTCAGCCCCTCGTCTGTTATGAGACAACATAACTCTGTTACCGAGATGAGTAGACTACGAAACATCCGCCGACCGTTATTTTCACCTTTCGGGTTTGACGCAACACATGGCGATAATTTAACGCATATTACGTAGAATAATTATTCGCAGCGAGTGGCCGCGCGGGGTAATGGCGCGGAGGGCAAGCAGCCGGGCGCGCGCCCCGGGGCGGGCAGCTGCTGTCGGCCCGCCCCCTGCCCACGCCCATGCGCCGGGCCCTGCGCGCTTGGCCGATTTTCGACTGCAGGTACTTTGCTAGGGCGAATTCAGCCGCTGCCTGGAGGAGCAACCACCGGCCGGCCGACCTCATCAAGAGATTTCCGATGTCTCGGATCAATGTCACTCAAATGACGGAAGAGTACCCTTGAAAACGGGTCCCGCACCACGATCTTAAGCTTCTCATCCTCGTCCCTTACTCTCCCCCCACACACACGCACACACGCGCGCACGCGCACACGCACGCGCGCACGCACGCGCGCACACACGCGCACACACGCGCGCACACGCGCACACGCGGACACACGCGCGCACGCGCGCGCGCACGCGCGCACACGCGCACACACGCGCACACACGCGCGCGCGCACACACACACACACACACACACACACACACACACTAACACGTTCTAAACTATCGCACAGGTGCGGATTCTAAGCAGGAGATTACAGCTTGTCCTGTACTGCGATTTATTTAACTCTGCCTCTGTCAGGTATCAGCTGTTGACGGTTTCATCCAATCGGGAGCTTGAACATCACCATAGAGACTTTACTAGAGCGTCATATAAGCTCCCGATTGGAAGAAACCATCAACAGCTGATACCTGCCATAGGCAGAGTTGAATAAATCGCACTATAGATGCAGCGTTACTACGTTGGCAGAGATACCAGGAGAGGGAAAACGCGCTAAGCAACGTACAGGTCGACATTGGATGTCACGACCCAGCGGAAGACCTACAACGTACCTCGTGGGATATAAGATGCACTACACTTACGGGATTATTAGCCACATCATCATCATCATCATCATAATAGTAGTAGTAGTGCATTAGTTAAAAGTTAACCATAGTTAAAACACAAATGACTCAATCAGCCCCTCCGTTGCCTCGTTCTCGGCTCTCGTTGACGCCGCCCCCGCCGCCTTCCCTCCCGCTGTCTGACTCAGGCGTCTCCCCCTCCGCCCCCGCCGCCGCAGGATTTTTGGATGACGGAGCGCGGCCGCCTCCGCTTTAAGCCTTTCGCCCGCAGCGCAAATCCACGTTGAATCGCGCGCAAACAACCGCCCGAATCGGAAGGTCGCCGCCAGAGCGCGCGGGGGAGTGACGGCGCGGCCGTTTTTCGCCGGCGGCGTCGCGTTTACGATCGACCGGCGCCCCCGCGGAGCCCGCGCGGTTGCCAATGTCTCCGCCAGACGGCGCGGATGGCCACTAAAATTAATAAGCGGAAGCCGGCGCAATATTCGCGACTCGTAATGCGGTCGCTGTCACTTCTTCGCTCGCGCCGCGCGCAAAAACGCTCGTGTTTTGTCACACAAGTTCGCTTTCGAGAGACGCTACGTGCGTTTCATTGCTTTCTGCAAACTCGCTCTCTTTCTCTTTCACTCTCTAACTCTCTCTTTCTCACGAGGGGATTCAAAAACGCTATTTACAAAGCGTCAAAAACATTTATTTGAGTACGTGTGGATTGTGCTCTGAGTTTTGTGTAAGACAAAGAAGTACATGTTGCGGACATTTATTCTTCCTAAGGAAAATAGCATTTTCTGTACATGACCGCCTCCAAATTGTTAAACGTACTTTGACTTTAAATTTATGTTATGATTCAGGAAGTCGTGAAACTATTTTCACATCTGCTGAATTCACATGCACTTTGTAATAATTTTAAATATCTAAACTTTTATATAGCGGATTCTGTAAATTTGTTTTCAACCTCTGAGACTTGTATTCTATTCAAAATACATGTTTATGTACTACTAAAATCTACACTAACAATGCGAAAAAAACACTTTAGAGTAGACACATAGAGAGTTGTGCACAAACTTTCTCATCCAACAATGACTTCGGTAGAACATAAACATTCGACTTTTTATTAGGAGAAATATATTTTTGGCTATTGCATCAGTTAGTTTAGGAACTCGAACAGGATGTACCAGAAATTTTGGATAAATCCCTTAAGAACAACAATGCTCAAAGAAATATCACTCTATCTGCATTCGTATTTATCACTGTATCGGTCGTTTTTTCTAGTCTCAGAATTCACCATTCCGTGGGCCCAGGCAGGGACGGATCCAGCCAATCATTTTCGAGGGGTCTTTGCAGATTTTATTAAATAATAAACATTTGTAATTATATTGTATATTGTTTTTGTATTGCATGTATGATACTTAACAACACTATTTTTTTTAAATAATTACATAATTTTAACAAATATTTAAAACAATTTTACCTAATAAAAGAACGTAAGAAACGAATACTCCAGGCCTTTGGGGGGGCATGACCCCCATCCGCCACAGGACACCATTTCGTCTGGTCCTCGTCCCTAAAAAGATCCTAGTAACGATGAAATGTATAACGATTTACGTGGAACCCTGGGATTGACGGTGGTTTTGACTCTACGCCTTCATCACAAGATGAAGCCTTTCGTGCCAAGTACGGGATGTGAACCCCGTAGGCTCCGCGCCGGTTGTTGCCTCCGCATCCACCCGACTTTGAATACGAACGGCGAACGAAAACGCGCGAGGCCAACGGTTCTCGTTCGACTGCCAGGCATTTCTTTAGAGCTCGAAGTCGCGTTGCGCCTTCGAGATTCTTGAGAGTCGAGGATATACTTCAAGTTGTATATCATTCAAGATTATACATTGTGCCACGTACGGAGACAGGTTACGTATGTGCAATACCACTACAGTTTCCTATATTTGAATATTAATAACGTAACGGATATATGTATAGGGTTGTGCAGCTACATGAAATTGCGTGTACCTTCTCTATGAATAAATTCATGGAATGCATGGATTCGATTCATCACGCAAAAAGGGGTGTGTGGCACGGGCAAAGGTGCGCCAGCTGCGAATGCTCCTGGCAACGCGTCCGCGCTCGTCCCTCTAGTTCACACAACCCCGTGTCGCTTGGCGAGCCACCCCAGCGCACCAGCGGAATCGTCACCACCAGAAAAACAGACGTATGGAGCGGGCACCGAGCCCTGATGGGGAGGAGCTGCGAGGGTGTCGGGGCGGGGCGTGCTGGGGCGATGCGGGGTTGGACGTGCTGGGGAGGGGCGGGGAGGGTCAATACGGGACGGGGCGTGGTGGGGCGATGCTGGAGCGATGAAAGGCGGGGTGATGCGGGACGAGGCGGGGCGGGGCGGGGTGGGGCGGGGCGAAGCGGGGTTGGACTTGCCGGAGAGGTTCGGGGCGGGGCGGGGCAAGGCAAGGCGGGACAGGGGTATTAGGCGGGGCGGGGCGGAGGGTGGCGTGGCGGAGGGGGGCGGGGCGGGGCATGCCGGGCTGAGTGAGTGGCGTGGTGCGGTGAAACAGGGATGGGTTGAGGGGGGGGCAGGTCGGCGGGGCGGGCCCGGACTCTCTTCATGTCCCGCAGCGATGACAGCAGCAATGGTTGGGACACCGCGGAGACTGCGTGCCGGCCATTGTCAGTGAATTCGCTTTTTCGTTATTTTCGGGCCAAATTTTTTAGTTCCCTGGTAGATATCGTGAATGCTTAATGTATTAAAATATCAGGGGTCGACAAAATGGTACGTGTAGCTGGGTCGAAATAATTCGTCACAAGACTGTTATGGAGGAATTGAATGTTGCATTGATCGCACTGCAACGTGGATTTCTTGAGTTACTAAAAATTGCTTATAAAATATAATCCAAATACAGTAAACCCTCATTAACATGAATTCTAAGAGACCGAAATTATCGGAGTTCGTGTTATAAAAATTCGTGTTATCCAAGTATTATAAATATCCGTATTACCGCAATCCCATGGCGCGACCGAAGTTTTATTCGTGTTACGGTGAAATTCGTGTTAAGCTATTTCCTGCTTACGAGAGTTTACTGTATAACCAAAAAACTGAATGTAGCATTTATTCTTAGTAAATGTAACAAACACATTAATAAAATCCAATTTTTCTTAAAATAAAAATAGGAAACAATCTAACGGCTGATATATGTTTGGATGGAAATGCGAGATCAATTGCCATTCTCCTTCTTTTTGAGTTAAGTAAAATAATTTATTAAAAGGTGAAGCGCATTTGGTGCGCGTAATGCGTCATTGATTAGCGGCTTCTTGCCGGCGCGCGCTCCGCCCAGAGCAGTAAAAGGCGCGTTATGCGGGCGGCAGGTGCACGGGCTTCCGGCGGCGCGCGCAGCCGGCGCGGCGACACGGGGCGGAGGGCGGGGGAGGAGGCGGGAAGCGCCAGGCGGGGGCGGGGCGGGGCACCGGGTGGGTGGCGTGGCGGGGAGCGGGTGGGCGAGGGCCGCCGGGCGGGGGGTGGAGGGCATTGGCCGTGGGGCACCGGGCGGTGAAGGGCGGGGCGATGGGCAGGGAAGGGGCGGGCCGACGGGCAGGGAAGGGGGGGGCGACGGTCGGGGGGCGGGGGACGGGGTGGGTTCGCCGAGGGACGCGGGTCGGTGACGGCCGTAAAGCGAGCCAGCGGCTTATGTCAATACAAACACGCGCCGCCCGTTTTACGACGCAGGGCGAGCGCAGGGCGAGCGGAGCGGCGGCCGCTGCGCCAACGGCGCCGGGGCGGGCGATCGCCGCGCGGCAGAAAGGCGCCGCACGCCCCCGGCGCGGGGCGGGGCAGGGGAGCGTATTCTTCACACGGCTGCGGTGGTGGTTGAAGGATGGTGGATGGCTTTGGGAGGCGTTCGAAGTGCTGCGGGAAATTAATGGGAGAGCGTACAAGGATGGGATTGAGGAGGCTGAAGAGCACTGGAGAGACATTGGAAGGGGATGTAAATGGAGCGAACTGCACTGTGAAGGCGTTTGATTGGAGTGGGGAGGACACTGGGAGTACACAGAATCGGGCATCAAGCCCTTGATGTGTTTTCGATATCTGTCGATGAAACTGCTTGCGCTGAAGGTCTCATAACCTCCTTTCAAACGCGATGTTGGGCATTCACCTGTAAAAGCATTTGAATGCTCAACAACGCATCGCAACATAGGTGAAAAGAAAAGGCAAATACATTTGAAGCAGAAGGTCAATACTGTTAAGTGTTACTGGAAAGTTACTGAAAAAACTAGCGCATGTAATTACTTTTCACTGACGTACAAATAACAAAGGACCTTCAGCTTTAACTATTCTATGAACACGGCGGCGGAGACGGCGGCGGAGGCGACGACAGCGACAGCGGCAGCGACTTCGAGGGACGCGCTCCTTCGAGAACGCATTCAGGTGAGGAAAGGGTTCCTTCGGTTGTTGCAGGTGAACTGTCGTAGTATAATCAATAAAGAAATAAAGTTTTGGAATCTCGTTGATGCCTGCGATCCCGACATAGTGATAGGGACTGAGTCGTGGCTAACTGAGGAAATCGGGTCCTCTGAAATTTTTCATTCCCATTACAAGATACATAGGAGGGATAGAAATAGTAGAGGGGGCGGAGTCTTTATTTGCGTCAAAGAGGACATAGATATTAGATTAGAATGGGTCAGTAGAGAGTTTGAAATGATGGGAATAGAAATTATTACGTCATGAACTGTATTCGAAATTATTGCATGCTATAGGCCTCCGAGCGACGGATATGACATTTTAGATGACATCATTCAGAGAACGGGAAAAGAAAATGGCCATCCTATTGTTATTGGAGGAGACTTAAATTTTCCGAGCGCACACTGGGAGGGGGCCGTGAGCGAAGGGAAAGTCCAAATTCTCGTCAATGAACTGGTTTGGGAATGCGGTTTTACCCAGGTATTTCGGACCGGGACGCGACAGGATGCGATTTTGGATGTCTACCTAATTAGGCCGAAAGAACTTTTCATATCTTGTGAAGTTGTTGAGGGCATTAGTGACCACAAAGCGGTTCTTCTTGACTTAGACGGAAATATTTCAAGAAAAGGGATTACAATAGGAACGAAAGTACGGCAATACAAGAAAGCAAATATAGGCGGGCTTCAAGGTTTTCTTAGGGAACAATATGACCGCTTTCTAAGAACAGACGGAGGTATGGAAGAAATATGGGGCGTGTTCAAAGATATTATATTCGAAGCTTTGCAAAAGTTTGTTCCGTGCAAAATTCTAAAAAATAACCCAGATCCAGAATACTACAGTGCAAAAATTAGGAGAATGAAGAGGATAACAAGAAAGGCATTTAAGAACAGAAAACGCAGTAGCGAACATATGAATATTTTTCGAAATCGTTCAAAAGAATTGGAGCGCGAAAAGAAAATTGCTCAGGAGGCATATTTAAAAAGTATCCTAGATGGAAAGGGAAATAACTGGACAGGTTTTTATAAATATGTTCGTAGAAGGAAAGGAAATAAAGAGGACATCCCAGTTATTCGCGAAAATGGAAACACGCTAATTACTGACAATCGGACAAAAGCGGATGCATTTAATAAGTATTTCAGTTCAGTTTTCAAAAATAGTACGGACCATCCATTTATTCAAGTGTCTTCGGTTGCGAATCAGTTTAATATTGAAGTAAACGCTCTATGGAATAAAGTAAAGTCTATGAAAATGGTAAGTCAAAGGGTCCAGACGACATTTCTACGGATTTAATTAAACTAGGAGGAAAGGCAATATTACCGTACCTAATTAGAATTTTTCACGTGTCTTTGAATAATTCAAAAGTACCTGAAGATTGGAAATTAGCTTTTGTCGTACCAATTTTTAAAAGTGGTGACAAAAACCAAATTATGCAATTATAGGCCGGTAAGTCTTACGTCAGTGGTCTGCAAGCTTATGGAGCATCTAGTTGGAAGTTACATTAAGAAAGAATGGGAAATTAAAAAATGGCTCTACGATGGGCAACACGGGTTCAGGAGTGGTTACTCATGCGAAAGTCAGGTAGTCACGCTATTTCAGGATCTAGCGGATGAAATTGACGCGGGCGGGAGAGTAGACGCAGTAGTTATAGATTTTGCCAAAGCGTTTGATGTCGTTCCACACGATCGGCTTGTACAGAAATTAATGAATTCAGGCATAGATCCCAGGGTGGTGGCGTGGATTAGCGAATTTCAGCGAGATAGAAAACAGAAAGTCCGAATTGGGCAAGAGTTATCTTCCGGGGCAAGCGTTACGTCAGGAATACCGCAGGGGAGTGTCATTGGGACCCCTTCTATTTCTAGCCTTCGTCAATGATCTGCCGGCGCAATTAACCTCAAATGTTCGGCTATTTGCAGACGATTGCATAATATATCGTAGTATTAATTCGGAAAGAGATGAAGAAATTCTGCAACGTGATCTTGAGGCGTTATATTACTGGGCGGAAAATAATGGAATGTCCATAAATAGCTCTAAAAGTAAATCCATCACTTTTGGCAGAGGTCGTAATTACAGTGAAACAAATTATCGTTTAAATAATGACATTATTCCGAGAGTTTCCTCGTGCAAGTACCTAGGAATTCATTTCGATAGTAAATTAAGTTGGAAAAAAACACGTAGATTTTGTTGTAGGAAAAGCCTGGAGATCTCTTCACTTTGTAATGCGCATCCTAAAAAAGAGTACCGCAAACGCGAGGGAAATTGCTTATTTATCACTTGTTCGTCCGATAATGGAATATGGAACAATTTGTTGGGATCCGCACAAAATTATGCAGTGTAAACACTTGGAAAGGATTCAGCATAGGGCAGCTAAATTTACTTTCAGGGACAAGAAAACGGCAGGGTGGGATTCACTCAAAAACAGGCGATCAGTAGCAAGACTCTGCGCCTTGTATAAAGCTTATAATGGTCATCCAGCTTGGAAAGAAATTAATCGGCGGCTATGTATTCCTACATACATCAGTAGAGTGGATCACAGGCACAAAATAAATTTAAGACAGCAGAGAACGAATGTCGGGAATTTTCTTTTACAAATCGAACGATTACGGAATGGAATAGATTGCCTGCAAAAACCTTTGAACCCTTTCCTCAAAGTGTTCAACAGTTTAGGAAATTAATTTAGGGTATTATTAAGTAAATGAGGGAGAATAGTGAGTTATATAGCGATGCATAAGTGTTCTATTGTGAAGTGAGGTGTCGTGCAGTGTATAGCAGAGAAATGAAGAAGCAAATGTTTTCAGGTCTTAGTGAAGTGAAGTGCAGTGAAGTGCAGTGTGATCCGGATTGTATAAACATTCAGTGCGGAGTTAGAGTATAGAAGTTTGTTTGTTTGTTTTTTTTTCTTCTCTCTCTTTCTTTTTTTCTTTCTTTTTATTTTCTCTCTTAATGTAATTTATTATTTAATGACTGTGTATTTTTATGTTTTTGTAATTAGCTGCCACCGGGTTATACCCATTTGCAGTTTAAATAAATCTATCTAACATTATTATTTTATTTCAAAGCAAATGATTTACTAGGGAATAAGAGGATGCAAATAAACAAAAGGATTGATAATATTCTTTGACCTTGGCACGCATTGAGCTTGTGGTAATGCGATTGACAGATAACAATAGGGTGATCTGAATGGAGAAATCAAGTGCTCCTGTGTTTGCTGTTGGGGAAAAGGACTGCTTACTCTCCCCTCGCCTCTCCGATTCGTCCGCTCCGTTGTACCCTCGCTCGCAGCTCTAGGACCCCATTCCCCCACCACACACCGCCTCTCTTCGTTTTGCTCTCCCGCACCCGCCTCGCCCTCTTCCCTCCACCCCGCTCCCACGCAATTCGTGCCACCTCTTCTCCTCCATCCGTCTCCGTGCCCTTCTCCCTCACTCTCCCGCCGTCCTGCATCCCTTCGCCTCTCCCCGCCCTATTACGTCCGTGTCACACTGACACACTTCCCCCTTCCCGTTCTTTTTCGTGCCGTTCACACTTCGACACATCACCTCTCCAGGCTCCCAATCGGCCCGCCGCCGCCCCCCGCGCCGCCCAGCCTCCACAATGGCCGCTGATGAAGGGTGGCCGCGGCGCCGCGCGGGCCGGGGAGGGGAGGGGAGGGGAGGGGGCGGGGGCGGCGACAAATGGAGCGTAACGAGCGCCGGTCAGCGCCGGGCCTCGAACCGAGACCCCAAGACAAGAGCCAGCAGCATTTCACCACCTGCAGATTGCGCCTTCCATCAACACTTTCTCTCTGCTCTGCACCACACACACCCTGCTTCAGGCAGAAGACTCGCACACCTCCAACACAAGACTAGCTCTATCAAAGGTACTCGAATATCAATCGCACCCTCTAAGCCTGGCATGCTTTAACACACTAGTATTCACCTCTGAGACAACCTGCTCAACAAAATTCAGAATCTGATAACAAGATGTTCCTAGAAAATGGTAAAAAGCCTAAATGTAAACCGCCTGGAAAAGCGAATGTCTCAGGGGTAGCATTAATGAAAAATAATATTCATTCAATTTGAACTCTAAGAATGGGAGGAAGAATTAAACAACTGTAACAACAAACCCACTGGGACTTGCTGTATCAAAATACTCATGCAATTTGATTTCAAAGTAGTACAAGGGATAATTAGAATAAACTTATCGACCCCCATTTTGACTGCTCTAATTTGGAAAAAGAACCATTTATAACAAGCAGACATTAGAAATCATTATCTCTACTAGTATAAATATCTTCATGCTGACTCGCATGCGTTTCGACCTAGTAGGACTCGGCATCATTTGAGACGCCCTTGTCGGCCCTTAGCTGATCACCTATGACGAAGTGGCGGTGACGGCGGCCACGACGGCGGTGGTGGCGGGTGACGGTAATGGTGGTGGTGGTGATGGTGGTGATCGTGCCGGCAATGGTGGAGGTGGTCGTGCGGTGCTTGTGATGATGGTGGTGGTGGTGGTGGTGGTGGTGGCGGCGGTGGCAGTGGTGGTGGTAAGCTGTGGAGATGATGGTGCAGAAACGGCTGCAATTGGTAGCAATGACTCCTGCAGATGAACAAGAGAGCGGTACAAATCGGCACTTTTGTATGAGAGCGTACTGCGTGCAAATGTTCCAACAGACCATGAACATGCAATGCTGTTGTAAATAAACTTGACTACATAATAGGTCCCTTAGAGAGACTGTAAAATACAAATGGACAAAAAGAAAAGGGTGAAAAGAAAAAAATGTACGAACGTGGAGATCATGACAGGAACAGTGGAAGAGGTGAAGGAGGTTGAATTAACGATGGTAATTGTGTAGCTAAAAAACGGTGAATTAGGCATAATAATGTTGAAATGTTGGTAAATTTTTGAAAAAAATATAGTTTAGGTTCATAACTGTGTGTTTTATTTGTCATTGATGTGATGAAATCGTCGTAGAAAATACGAAAATGAAATGACCTTTTTAAAAAAATCTGTAACTTGCCTGAAGATTTAAACGGGTTACTATTTTAAAGTAATTATAATTAATTTGATAAAAACGTAGAATTCCAATGTTAATGTACTCTTTGGAAAAAAAGTCACTTTTTCTATTTCAAAAATCAAATATGTCAACAACAAGTATAATAATAACAACAATAATAATAATAATAATAATAATAACAATGAAGTAATATTAAAAAGCCTATTAAGTGAAAGAGACTTTTATTTTGCCAGAGGATATTGCATGCAAACTCATTGTTTTATTTTATCAGTAGTAAGGGTAAATAATTTTTATCAATTTTTCCATTAGTCCTTAAATCTTTCCGAAAAATCACGATACTGAAACAAATTGGCTTGCAGCACGCATGGTTCAATCTTATTTCGTTTCAAAGAAAGGAATACCGCATTTACTTCAAGTCATGGGTTTTTACGATATTAAAAATTATTTCCTTCCCCTAATATTCCTTCATCACCGCCTCTTGCTCATTCGCCGCATGACGTGAGGACGAGGCAGGGGGCGGAGTGAGGGCGCTGAATCGACGCAAGGGGAGCAGAGCCCCCGCCCTCACACCGCTCCCGCCCAGAGCCACCGTCAGCGGCCCCGCCCGCTTCCCCGCCACCGCCCGCGCCCTCGCCCTCGTCCGCCCCCCCCCCGCGCGATTGCGCTAATTACGGCGAGGCACCTAATGGCAGTTCTCACCGCGCACACACGCGGCGCGCTTTCAGAGTAATCACCCATCTAGGAGCCCAATCGCCCCCAAGCCCCGATTGTTTTTTCGGCGTGCACGACAACGCAAAGTTTAGAATAAAAGGGCGCTACCATCAGTCGATGGGTGTGCAGATGCAGGTTTGTTCGTCCCTTAATCACACCTGTGTTGATGGTTTGCTGATTATTTTGATGAAGTTTGGACGGACGATGGATGAGTAAAACACGTGGATGGTCTGACAGTGTCTTACTAGCGTAATTACAATGTGCAATCCCCCATTCACGGCACTCACACGTGATGAGACTTTTGAACAAGAACACTTTGTTCAGTTTTTATATATATATATATATATATATATATATATATATATATATATATATATATATATGTATATAGTTATTTTTATTTCAAATAGGTTGAATAATATATTAAAATATTAACAACGCATTTACTTAACTTAATTCTCTGGGTTACATTTCCCATTTAAAATCAAGTAAATTATTCTTACTACTGCAGATTTTACTGTATCCGATTTAATTTTATACAATTATTTTAACATTAATATTTTAAATATGCATTTTCCAACCAAGCCAAGAAGACAAATTAATGGTAGCAGAACATGATTATGAATGAACAGGGAAGTACAAAATTGTGTTTTCTTCAAAATCAAATTTAATTAATTTATAATAGACTTATGGATGTGTTAAAAATTTAAACAAAAGTATTTAGAAAAAATATTCAGGTCCATTCATAACTTTAATCGTAATACTGTTACCTTTCCAAAATACAAAATACAGAATATCTGAGTGAAAGGAAGGAGTAAGCAGACTAGAAAAGCATATAACGCCTTCAGCGCAACGGGTATTCAAGTGTATTATACGTTCATTACCGGTAATACGTTTAATTGCAAAGAATTTGGTAACACAAACACACACACGTTGTAAAAATACCGTATGGCTCGACTATAACAATTACTTTACCAATAAAACTATTTATTTTGAGGACTTGTTTCTCTCAGCATTTGTCGTTTCTCTCAGCACTTTTAACACTTGCGTCGTAAATCACTAGCCAGTGACTCACAAATTACTTGCAAAATCCAAGCTCATCAATACCGCAACGTTCTAACAGCAACCGGACAAGACAAAGTTCCCCTCCGGGGAGCGAACTCGGCGTTCGCTTCAAAGCGCAGCCAGCGACAAGCGCAGCGCTCCGCGCAGCGGCCGGCCGGCCGGCGCCGCCCACGCGCCCGTCGGGGATAAACATCCCCTGGCAAACAAATCGAGCGCCGCAATCCACGCCAAAGAGCTTACAAGTAATATGTCCCGCGAGAGTCACCGCGTCGCGGCTGGTTGGCAGCGGCCGCCGCCGACACTTTGTAGTAATTTGCGCCGGACGTCCATTCTGATTCAGAATATTATGGCGATATAAATAGGCGGCGGCTGAGCGCGGGCGCGCGCGTTTCATTTAATTAACTTTGGGCAAACGAGTGCAATTATCATCGGACGGAAACGAAACGCCCCCACACAGGCAAATCACGAGCGCGCGCCCGGCGCTCAATTAAAGCTTCAAGGCAACCGACGCGCCGCGACGCGACGCGACGCGACGCGTCCAGACTGACCACCTGCCACAAAGGGTTGCGATACATCGCGCTCAATGCAAGATTGAGCTGGCGTTAATGCGAAACGTGCTCGACGTTTTGCCTGGCAACTGCGTTGCTGATTGACCAAAAAACGTGGAAAAAAAGAGATTGTATTGAGCGTTATTGTTGTAAACACATTTTCAATGAACAATCTAGTATGCAGAGTAAAGGAAACAAGAAAATATCGTACGAATTTGTGGAGAATTAATGAAGTTGAAATTGGAATTGTATTATTAATGACAAAATACGTTCATAATTTTGTTCATTGGCGTAAGTCGTTGTCTAAAACTTGCGACAAAAAGTACTGGAGATAGTGAATTCGCCTTCTGGTTAATTTGATCCTTCGCGCACATCCATATAAAAAAACCGTGGCTGAAGATAATGGGCCGTTAGTGATTACAACCTAACATTAACTGAACGTGAGAGTACGATATCCACGGGGGGGGGGGGGGGCAAATGTGGGGAAACTCTGCGGAAGAGGATGCAATTTAATAAAACACCCAATAATCAAATTAACATCTAATTTGAAAGCAGTTAATTTTCATCAAATATGTGCAATATTTAACATACCAATAAAATTAAATTGGGTGGATCGAAATAACATCGCTGTAAACATTACACAGCTCAAAATTATTTTTTTCGAACATTTTAGCACATGGAGATACTTTTTATACATACCGCTTCGTCATATTATTCAGAAGTCTCATCATGAGCGAGATACCTATGTGAGTTGCCAAAATTCTAACACGTCCGCAGTACCTTTATGTTTATAAGTAAAGCCCTGAAATGTATCATTTGTCATGTATTGTTTTCTTTGTGTTATTTCCAAGGAAAATGTTAGATAAGCGTAATTTTATTTACAATGATTAAAAATTATCCAATTTTCATGTGTCATGTAAAGTCATATTTTAGCTTTTTTTACCCTTCCGTAATTGTACATTAACTTTTCATATTATGTCATATTTTTTCATAAATTTTCGTATATTTTTCACTTTTTATCTTTTTGATTCCATTTTCGTATTCTTGCTTGCAGTCGTCTCAAAGAGATTCTTCATATCTTCTAATTGTTTACCCTAATCTCTTACAATTGTTTATTGTATATACTTTTCTGTCTTTCCTCTAAATATATATGTGTGTCAATTAGGAGAGTAAGCTATATAGTGGGAGAAAAAGAAAGCATAGAAAGCACTAGATACGAAGGAACTGTTAAGTTTTCTCAGGTTTTCTGCAAGGTCAACCGCTTCTTTAATATTTATTTAATAACTTTAGCAAGTAGAATTGTCTTCACCGGGCGCCAAAAGAGAAGCTGTGAATTGAGAATGGGCTACATTTTAAAAGTATATTTTATATGTAAAGTAAAAGATTTTGAAGGTTTCGAAAGTGCAACCAAAAACATTTTAAGTCATATTTATGCTCGTATATTCTTATTTTTATGTCATAAATGCTTGCATATTCCTAATATTTTTAGGTCATAAATATCCGGGGCCCCATTTATAAGACTCAGTTTCACTCGAGTGTTCAAACACTTCAATGATCATATTGTAGGACAGTGCTGTCAAGGTCGATGCCACGAGCGGCAGCCCGTGACACGAGTGGCACGACGAAAATCACCCCTCTACGCATTTCATCACCCCGTCACCAGACACACCACCATCCCTCTTGTAAAACGGCGGGATTACTAATAGTTCCCTTTCCCAGACGCTAGGTGCACAGAGAAGCCCGTGGCATGCTACGGTGCGACGAGGCGTGCCACTGCCACCAGTAGAAGCCCTTGCCACCACTGTCTCTCTTGAAGCGAGGCCCCCCTCCGCCGAGGGCAGCCGAAGGGGCTCGCGGGCCGAGTGGATGTGGAGAGCAGGCAGCGAGCCCTGGTGGCAGCTCGGAGGAGGGCGGCGGGCCCAGAGGGCGCCCTACAGGTGGAGGGTGCGCCACGCCCCAAAAATAGCCCCGCAGCCACCGCTTCTTCTCACCCTCATTTGCTTTTACCAAAATCTCAAAAGTTCTCGGGCGTCCAATTAACGACACAACGCCACGACTGAATCAACATGCACATCGACTGCGCTTCTGTTTCACCTAGGCTAGTTCATATTCTAACAGAGAAAATATATTGTATCGACAATATGGGGATGCGCGATTGTGTCTATTGATTTCTAACAATTTGCACTACTTTTGATTCTTTCGACAGTTTTCATAATTGATATAAAATATCAGTATGTCACAGACTGTATATTCAAAACATTTATCTTGTTACATACAATACTTTACTTAATATATATTTATTTACATGTCGTAGAATAGGGTAGGCAAATCGTATAATTTCGCGATAATGTGGAAGATTCAAGTAATACAAAAAGTCCTACGGGTGGAAGCAAGCTCTGCACCTCCTCTGGACGTCCAGGGACGAACATTCGGCGCTCGCCCTACCACCGCGTATCGGTCTTTTGGACACATCAAAGGAAGCGAACATTCGCCGAACACAGCGGTTTGGGAATTGGGCGAGCAGTAGCTCGCTGCTCGGCGAATGCCGAATGCGTGGAGCTGCCTTAAGGCGAAGGAGCGCACCGCGAACTGTCCCTGGCTGCGAGGCGTGGGGCCCCAGCCAGAGCGCTCGCCGGCCTCGCGGGCGAACGAGCGCGCGGGCAGCGAACTGGAAGCCCAGGGCTGCACGTTCGAGTCTCGCGCAAAGCACGCGCTTTTTCACCAAGTGCTTGCTGGGTGAATGGTGCCTCACTCCAACACGCGTTGTATTCGAGCCATCGGGGGCAGGCGCGACTGGGGTCAAGCTTTCGGTTGGGGCTCCGCACACAAAAATGCTGGCAGGGACTTCGAATCCCAGTTTATACTTGCAGATTCCAGGAGATACTCAGCATAACGCTCACCACAGAAAGGAGATAGACTATGGCCCCACCAGCCCTCGGGTGGCGCCAATTTAGCACTTGAATTAGACTTGGCAATGCCCAACGTTCATGGGTTATTGAGGAAGGACTTGGACCGACACATGTACGCAAGTGGAGTTAAATGTCTCTGGTAGCAACCAGGAGAGTTGGTAGCTTTTAGCTGGTGAAGTGTTCCAACCCACACAATGTATAGACTTTCTAAAATAGGCATGAAAACTTTCTAAAATAGACATGACTCCAGCCTAACTTCCTCATGAGCTACCCGAAGGAGGGGGCGTGAGAGGTTAGCGCTGAGGGAAAAGCTAACTTCTAGGTGTCCGCATTAGGAGAGTAAAGTCACTTCCCCTTATGAAATCAAGTACGGTCACTAGGAAGGGAACACAATTTGAACATTTCCTTTCATATTCACCGACCTCACGCCGTCATTCATCCCTCGGAATCCCTTTGCCGTCATTCATACAGTGGCAAACGTCCACTAGGGCTCCTTGCTTAGGAAAGGGAGGACATAATGGCTACAAGCGGTTGGGGCAGTGCCCCGTTGGGGAGATACCTGATGGAAGAATACAAATGGACGAGTACGTAGGTACCGAATCCGATGTTCCAGCGGGGAAGGACATAGCGTGCACCACAAACACGGCGCTAATGAACAAAGTAGTTGACGCGCCACCAAACAAAACACTCGCGAAACGGGCTCTCTGGAGGCTTCCTCGGCGTTCTCTCGTTCCTCCCCGTCCCACAACTTCTGTATCATGAGCTCCTCATCAACATGTGCCCCTATCATAACATTCATCTGCAATCACTCCTGGCATGTGCCAAGAAGATTAATGGGCGCCGTTCCACAGACAAACGAGATAACTAGTGCAGGCGACGTTCGCGGCCACGGAACGTCGCCCTGCGGCGCGGCAGCGGCTGCCCTGAGGGGAAGAGAGGGGCGGGGCGCTGCCACTGGAGGTCCACCGAGGAGTACCACTCCATTCATTTACTGTCCACTGTATAATTCCCTAAAAATATTTCTTTCTGCTTTGTCATTACCCTAATGATTTCAACACATGTACTGTCACACCTTTTAAACTCTGTTAAATCAGTTTTTCTCATTAATTTTCTTTAGTTAAATTGTGATTGATTAAGTTATATAATTAATGTATCCGATCAATAATTTGTTTTTGGAGATAATTAAACTTGTCGTCTATGTGTATACCGACCAAAACTGATCTTGGAGAGTGCAAACTTGGTTTCCATAGAGAGTTCGACTGCGACCAAAAACACTTCACGCAGTGCTGCAGGCCAAAAACCTACTGACAGCAACTCGTAGATAATGCGACAGTGCTGCAGCTTCTCGTTTTCCACAATCCCTGCTCTACCCTACCTTCAACCCTGCACTACTCTCCGCAGCTTAGGCGTCGCCGTGCACACTTGCGAGTGTGTGCGATGAGACCCCGCCCCTCCGCAAGCGCTCTCACACTTCGCAGTTCGGATGCCTCCCGCTGCACGCGCAGAGGGGCAGCCTCTGGCCCCGACCTTCTCCCTTCCCATTATAAATCCCCTCCCCTCCCTTCCGCGCCCCGCCCATTCTTCTCCCCGCGCCTTATAACCCCCTCCCCGCCCCTCCTCCCCGCCTCTTCCGGCGGGGAGGACGCGCGGCTTATGAAACATAAACCTCGCACACAATGCACGCGCTGTTTTTTCAAGAATTCCTTTGTTACTTTTTGCTTTGCTGAAAAGAGGATCTCTTTTGAATTTCATAAAAATCTCTGTTTAATCCCGGTACCTTGTGTACAGCGCCGGGAGGTAGTCACAAAGACCGCGACGTTTGTTACCCGCGCTGCTCGACTTAAAGGTCGCGCGCGGCGCCTGATGCATAATTCACGAGGGCGCCGCGTGGTGGCGCTGGCCTCAAGCCCCCCCTCCCCCTCTCCCCCCGCCACCGCCCCGCCCCCGCGTCGATGCATCGCTGGCGACGCGCTTGCAGCCGCTCCGGGATTCATTTTTAATTACGCCGCCGCCCGTCAAGTGCTCTCCATTATTCGCCCTCGTCCCTGCGATTCGAGACAATCGATAATGCGCGTGTCGTGCTCGATATAGGCGACCGCGCCGCGCTCGTGTCTCGTCCTGCCCCGCCTCGCCCCGCCTCACCCCGCCCCGTCCTGCCCCGCCCCGTCCAGTCCCGTCCCACCCGACCCCCGCCCCGCCCAGCTCAGCCCCTCATCGTCCCGCCCCCCGCCCAGCCCAGCCCAGTCCCGTCCCGCCCCACGTGTGAGCGCCTGCAGCGGAGGGAGGCAACGCGAGGTCACGTTGAACGGGTAGCGCAATATGCTGCGAAGCAAGCGATGCAAATGCAACCCCACATTTTGAAGACGCTAAATCTAATGGAGACGCGGCAGACGTTGCAATAAAAAACCAGTGTTGATTGCAATATCGTAGATTTCATTCTGTGATTAAGCCGAGAAATAGACTTTTTGCCTAAAATGAGATTACTCATAGTTTCTCCCCATTCTTTACATTACACTTGTGAATATTTCTCTCAGTGAAAATTCCTTCAGTTTCTTGAGTAGTAGGTTAATTACGAACAAAGCATAAACATTACAAAAGTATAACTTCTAACACGATTAGCTGAGTTGTCTGATTAATTTATCACATTATAACAATAATTTGAGATGATAGATTACATAAAAAAAATAGAAATGTCTGTTTATTTACGCTAAATTAGTAGAAATAAGGATCGCAACGGGAAAGCAAGTAATGTTGCTTTTAGCACTCGGGCAAGGAAACCGCCACTTCCGTTCGCTGTTTATTGACAGGAAAGTTTAACTTTGAGGCCCGCGTACAGCAAAGCACCACTTTGCGGGACGCTCAGAGCTTAAAGTAAATAAAACATTGAGGCAACATGAATCAACACGGCAGAAATCATCCCAGTATCCATGCATTGGGACAACAACAAAAAAAAAGTGCAAACGCTGTGCGGCAGAAACGCCGGCGTACCCATTTCAAACTCCGAACTCGGGCCCTCTCGTTACCTTGAGTGGAAACATTTCGTTCCAAAGCCAGACTCACTTTTTGCGCTAGTTGCCTAGATAACTATTTCATAAAACTGTACTGTCGTATCGATAGAACGATACCAAACGTAGGGATGTTAAGACGCTCTTAACGGCCGCCATCCGTTAACAACAAAAATACAGTGAAGATTAAAATGTAAATGTATTCAAATTCCAAGGAAATGTATTTCTTAAACCTATTATTTTTTCGTGTAAGATAATGTTGCGAAAAACATGGATCAACGGAAGATCGATGCCACAAAGAAAGGCCTAATGGCGTTGATAACTACTTTACGAGATGCGGCTTCTTGGCGCGGGGCAGTAAGTGCACGGCGGCGCGGCGGCGGCTGTGCACGGCCCTCTGGGGGTCACACCCCGCACGCACGCGGCCCTAACACAGGATACATAACGAGGCGGCGGCGGCAGGGCCGGGGGAGGCGCCACGTCATGGTGATGTCACCCTCGGGGCGTGTCGCGTGCGGCCACGCCCAGCCACACCCTCGCCCTCGCCCCGCCCCCCGCCCCGCCCCGCCCCGCCCCGCGCAGATTATTCACGCCGGAACGGAACCACACGGCGCACCAGCGCCGCCGCGGAGAAGCAGCTCCTGCGCTCACGGCTCCATTTTGGTTTTGCATGCTCCATGCACTGGCGAGTTTATTACTTTTGAACGTCTCCGTGAACGAAGTCTGTATCTTACTGACATTCAAAACATAGCCGGGAGACGTCACGCCGAGACTCGAAGGCGCTTGAACAGTGGTGTCAAGGTCGTCTACTGGTGGCTGTGGCACGCGCCGTGGCACCGTAGCATGCCAGGAGCTTCTTTGCGCCACTAGCGTCGGGAAAGGGAACTATTACGAATAGTCTACAATAGGGAACTATTACAATAGGGATAGCGTTGTCTCTGGTGCCGGGGTGATGAACTGCGTAGAGGGGCGATTTCGTTCTGGCACTCGTGCCACGGACTCTCGCTCGTGGCATCGACCTTGACAACACCGCTCTTGGGTAACGGCACCCTCCGCAGTCGCGCGGAGGACTGATGGCCAAGGTTAGCACTGTAAAGTGACACCATGTGTTGACGGCGCACCGATTTCTCGAAAGCAGACGATGAGTAAGGTCTGAAGAGTTTTATTTCGTGTGTTTGAATGAAATGCGTCTGAGACAAGTTTTGCCTAACTAACTACTATTAAACTCACTATTAAAGTAGTGAGAACGAAGGGATTAGATTAGATGACTGATTTGCCATGAACTGACAGAGATAGATCGTGTTGTGCTAATGTGTTTTCGGTGTATTTTAGAGGGGAATATATATTGGGAAATGGGAATTTAATTGTTTGCGGTGTTGGATAAAGAAATGTAAATATTATGCAAAGAAAATACAGGAGTAAATTAAAAATGGTGATGTTTGTTTGAGAGAGTTTTTTTAATATTCGTTAGTGAAGTTGGGGAAATATTTCAATGATCAATCATTTGTGAATTCAGTTGAAATTATAATGACCGAGAGCTCAGGTTACGCTACGGAATAACTTGTTTATCTGTTATGTTTTTTAAGAACAGCTATGAACTCTTTAGTCGCTACTGGAGTGAGATTTATTTAATTTGACGCGTAATGTAGAAGATACAACTGCATTTGTGTTTTCTCCTTAGTCAATTAAATGTTTTGTAGTGTTTCTTTGTGTGAGTGAATGCGAGAAAACACGGAGAATACCCCTGTCTTCAGTCCCTCCCCACCCCGAGGGGAATATAAATTTGTCCCTTCAGGAGCGTACCTGCAGGTGATGCGCATACCCATGTCTGCGCACCCACGCAACAGCTGCGACAGACGCGTCCTGTATTACATGTCGGGCGCTTAGTGCTCATCCCAGCAGGGCCGGTGTCCCGCTGGGATGATGCCTGACAAGGGAAAAGCCCCGCAAGACGAGGAAGTCAGCGCCCGATCGCACACTTCAGAGGATGAGGAGAATCACCACCGTTTGGGATACAATGCGCAATAAGCTCACGAGACTAATAAACTATTGACCGAAGTAATTAAAAATTTAATAATAAGGTGAGTACATTTTACATCACTTGTTTTTTGTTCTGCATTTCATATTATTGTTTATTTTAAATTCATACTGATGTCTTAATGACTTTTTTTTTGTACAATAGCCCTGACGATGGAATTAAAAGGTTGTTACTACTTGTTGATTGAAACTAATTGTTTAATTTTTATACTCTGACCAATCCCGTGAACTGCATCCCTCATTACATGATGGTCGTGAATTCTACAATGGATAATTATTTATTGAAATATTTTTTGGATTGTTCTTCCTATTTGCTGACAAAATGAACTCACTCAAACTTATTCAGATGTCTTTGTGTCTCTTTTTAGTTCTGTGTGTCTGCCTAAAGTATAGGAAACACTCTCATTGGACACAGAACAATTGACGCCATTATTACAATAAAAAACATTACAATCTGTGTTCGCCGAAAGCATCGAAACGACGAATTAAACCACGCGAGGCGATTCAGATAACAAACGACGCAAATTGCCGCCTAATTGTGCCAGGAAGAACAACAATTAAGCGGCTGTGGCGGCGTTATTTGATTAGGGGCGACGAGGAAGACAAGGCAGTCGGAGCCGCAGCCTCTCCCCGGCCCTTCCTCGCAGCGCCACCTGCGCCTGCTCTCCCCCCACCCCTCCCCCTGGCGCGGGGGGGGGGCTCGCGTTGACGGCTGCGCCTTCGAGGAGAGAAGCCTTAAGACCAATTCACAATGGAAACAGAAGCATAGACGTAAACATTTACACAAGTGATAGACTGAAGCATTCACAATATCGAACATAGACGTAAGCAAAATAAGCATTTTTATTGGCTGCGAGACATTCTAATTTACTATTGGTTGGATGTGAGAATCGATTTTAAGATATCCACCGTGTCTATGACCCATGGGTTCGATTTAAACTCGAGGTAGAGACAAATTAGATGGTGTATGAGTTCTTTCTGTCTACAGCGAATCTATACAGTGCCCTTCTGTAGTACTTTTTGGGTATTTTTTTTCCTCCAACGCCATCTAGTGTAGATGGCGTTTGTTCGTCTATCGACTTCGATTCTACTTCGATATTCGATTTTGAGCTAGCAGACTGTGATTGGTTCATTTCTTATGCCTTACTTAAGCATAAGCACAGAAGCTTGATTCTTGCAAGTTTTTAAATTAACGTCTCACGTGTTTTGCTTATGTAAACGCATTGTGAATGAGTCCACTTATGGGCGTAATTCTAACTTTTCTGTTAACGCCATGCTTATGTTTATGCTTGCATTGTGAATGGACCTTTAGCGCCATCACTACCAGGAACCTTACTTCAGATAGCCCGACACTTGAATCTGTAATATTTTTGAAAAAGGAAAGGTATGAGATCAGAAATATAAAATTCTTTAATTTTACTACACATCAAATTTCAATTTTATATATATATATATATATATATATATATATATCACTCTTTAAGATTTAAATTCACTTTTAAAGTTATTTCCACATGCCTCAAAAGAGAGCAAAACGCATGTACATCCAAAACAAAAAAATTCATCAATGTGTACATAATCAAAAATATTTGATTAGTTAAAGTAACACTGACTACAAAAATATGAACCACAATGATTGATCAGTAATAACCAATTAACATAAACCCGAAACACTTTACTTTTCTTCAACATGTTCGCAAAAAAAATAAGCATTTCAGTAGAATACATTACTGGCTCTCACACTTACCCACATAGTCTGTCATTTTCCACTCTTAGTTACCATATCATAAATGTTTGAGACAATGATCTGGTGTCCAGCATAACAGAACTTGAGATCTTCGCGAAGGCAATAGTGCCGTAGTGATCTTGGACCGAGGGGTCCAGGTTCGAGTCCCGCCTCGGGCATGGTTGTATGTGTTTTGTCCTTTCACCTCCTATCATCATCATATCGTTCATTCCAAATACGTTAAATTCAGTAGTGGTCGCTAATGATCTAGTAGTTGATGCGACCTTAAATTTTTTAAAATCTTGAAATCTGTGTTGCTTTTACTTTTCTGCACTGATCTGTCATTTCCGCAGGCAGTCCGGATTGGATTCTTTCCGACGAATCTTCGATGGAAAAACGTTTTCATGAAATGAACAACGCTCTCTAGTCTAATGCATCGAGGTAGAGGAAACTTCAATCAATTCTCTCACCCAAAAAGTAATTACTTCGCGTGGTTCCGAACAAAACCAATATTCTGTTGCTCCATTGTGCAGACTATAAAAGAAATCCGATAATCTCGTTCCATGCGGGTTTCTTCGAATCAACCAGGAAAGCGAATCGGTGAGCAATACGTGGAAAATTAATTACATCTGCTGAATATCTATTTTCTATCTTCCAACGTTATCAATTCAAACACGGTTTGAAATTCTAACGAAAGACAATCGATCTGGTTTCATGGAACAGGGACAGTGTTAAAATCCTACCGAGATGAATTAATTTCAATGCGCAAAATACAAGATTCATGTGATCTAAAAATGGATCAATGTATCTTTCCGTCACATTAACTACATACATTTGTCCACTGTTCATTTACACAACATATTTGCAGTTGAGCAACGTGAACAAGGAGCGACACCGCCTAGACATATTTCGTATCTTTCTTGCTTCTATACCGCAATCGAAGTAAAACGGCATACGATATTAAGACGTATTTCATTTAATTTTCGATCCAAAGTCGAGAAGCCCTCATATTTCCGTGGATTTTTAAATAGTGAGAAGAACGAGGGAGTAAGTGCCGGGAATGAACTCACTCCCTGCACCATTCACTTCAGAGCTAAACATAACGTTTGTTTCAAAAGATACATGTTTTAAGCTCTTTGACTTTCCTTGGAAAATTCTTCAACAGAGTTGTAGAATATTCAATAATGATGATAATATAATTATCCATTACCTTTGACTAAGTAGATTATTGTTATGAGTTGGAAGGTTGATTTACAAAAATCAGATGCAACTACCACTTATATCCGTGATAATATTGCAACAATAGTATTGTGATACAGCTAAATAACGTCCATGGGCACTTGAATTAGACTTGGTAATGCCCAACGTT
>JAHLJT010009355.1:146540726-146589222 GCA_031308135.1 Acheta domesticus | reverse complement strand
ATTTTCGTTGAACTTGTTAATCGTTCGAAACTTTGCTGTGTTATGCTCGTAAATAACGCGAGAAAGTGGTATGTGCTGTTGTAGTACCGCTAGTTCCGCACATTCAGGACTGCGTAAGTATCTAAAACAGGGCTTTCCAATGGCGGCCCGCCGAATCTTTTTGTGAGGCCCGCGACTTCTTGGAAACATTTTTATTTTACCAACCAAATACAATACAATTGCACAATTTCTCTTATTTTTATTTAATGTTATATTAATTTTCGTGTGTATATTATTAATTATTATGGTGAAACAAGTAGTATATAATTTGTATTTCAGTATAATGTAAGTAGAAGGAGCCGTGCTTGCAGTGACTTGCGGGGGGGGGGGGCGCGGGGGTCCCGCCGGCGGAGTGTACGTGGTGGCGCGGCGGGGAGGCGCTGCCTTCCGCCCCCGGCCCCGCCGCCGCCTCGGGGGGCGGCCGCCGCTGGCGCAGGCCACGCTGCGCCTGGGCCCGCTGGCGCGCGCCGACTGGGCGCCTCGCTGCAGTGCCGCGCCGCAACACACGCCGCGCTGCCCCCCTCGCGCGAGACGTCGCCCCCTCGACATGCTGCGTGAGTGCCCCTTTCTCTTCTCGCAAAACAATTCACTCAATAAGCTTTGCCGCCCCCCCCCATAAAGCAGTAGCGATCTCAGACGAGGGTCGCGGGTTCGACTCCCGCCTCGGGCTTGGTTGTGTTGTGTTCGTCCTTGCACCCCCTGTCATCACCATGCCATGTTATCTTCACAGCTATCATAACATTAAATTCAATAGTGGTCAATAATGACTTAGATGTTGATGCGACCTTATATAACAAAAAAATCGACAAGACTTAAAATATTCATGGATTTTGCAAAAAATATGCAAATATAAATTATTGATAATATTGAAGAAAAAATAATTCCGGGCTTCATAACATTATTTTTACTTAGAAGCGAAATATGTGAGGAAGGGGCATGCCATAAATAAAAGCAAGAAGTTCTCGAGCCTATAACTTTAAAAGGGTTAATTTTACGACAAAAACTTACAGGAATTTTTTATACAAAATTTGTTGTTTTTTTTAAATTTTTAATGCAACATAAATTTCGGTAGGATCGATAGTCACGGAGATGCAAAAAACGCAGAAAAAAAACACCTTGAGATGACCCCTTCCGCCTCCGGCTCATCCCCACCCTTCAGGATTTTAGTGTAATTTTCATGTGGTGTCAATAAACAATCATGCCAAGTTTCAAAAATCCGGATTTTTTCCTTGATTAGTTTTTGGTTGGTCTAATTTGACTGGGCTAGATGTTATGAAGAAAACTTCCAATTCACAAGAATCAATATGAAAATGCTTCAAAAATTGAGACATGACTTAAAATTTCGAGCAGCAAAGCTGAACGCCGATTTTTAATACGAATTAAATATACGTGAGATTCAGCTGTACAAAAGTTATAAAAGTTTCTTCATAGTCACTACTCGAAAAATAGAAAACCTTAAAACCTGTTTTATTTCGTTTAGTACTTTAGTCTTGTAGACTAATGAAATATGAGATGTTACAACTGCAACAATACAATCTCTATTCACAGTGAACAGCGTTGAGCATGTTTCTGAAAATGTAATAGATTCTTTTATATTTATCCAGATCTCTACATGAATGTTGTAAGGTTGTAGGAAGTAGCAAAGGAATCCTACTAATACGTTAATTTAAAACTTCATACATCACTTATAATTACAATCCCTTTTTTTCTGTAGAAGGACATAGTATCAGACGATTGCTGGCAACTTACATTCTCAAATCTTTCTATTAAAAACACTCTTCGAACTTAAGAAAACGCTGTATTAGTTTGCCAACAACAACCTGACATTTGCATGATTTCTGGAAGAGTTACGTGTGACACATGCATCCAAATGTACATCCCGATTTTGGGTACAAAATTGCATGTATGGTCCTTCCCATACTCACCCATCCTCATCGTACATTTCTGGTCAACTCAAATTTGCTTCTTTAGTAATACTTTGTGAGTTTCATTTCTTCAATAGAAGTGGACATCCTAAACGAAACACATAAGTAAGTTTTTTTTTCATTCCTGAATACCAGATGTCGATTTAGCCGTGATCGCTAAAGCATTGTATGCTCCTGGCCAGGGTGTACACTTGACTTGGGTCGGTTCGAATCTTCACCCAAAACCGTGATTAGCTGCTAGAAGCCTGTAGTTAAGTCGGAGGGAAGGAGACTTTAGAAACAGCACGACTACGACTCACTTGGCTCTAATACACATTTATCCTCCGAGTCTGTACAATTGCAGCCCTGATTTCATTTCTTTTCCTTAGGGTCCCTATACTTTCGTATAGGGACAAAAGTAAAAAAATGATTCTAAAAACGGGGCATGGTTTTGAATTACATATTAAGAAAGTGTAATTATTTTGGAACATTTAATTACTTCAATACTTGTTTTCTCACTGCTTCATGGATATTAAAACGTTTGTCCATGGTTTTAAATTCGGAATCATACGCTTTAAACACATCCTAACTGAAATAATTTTACTTTTCATGGAAATACAACATGAAATTGACGTAAAATATAATGTAAAATTGCACATTATTCTAATTAAAATGTAATTATTGCACTATTGACTCAGAGAAGTGAAAATAGAATTGTTTACAATCATAATGAAATATTTCTACAAATATAAATATGGCCGTGTACGCAGGACAGATGCTGAAGTGTGCAGTCATTCTGCTCGTTAAATTTGGCTCTCCTTTCAACACAAACGTCAAACAAGATTAATACTATTTTTTGCACAAAATAAATAAACTAGCGCACTGTGATACAGCAAAAGAAATAAAGAGGTTTTAAACCAACACCTTCCTAAGACGAGCGTCTCCTCAACTCGCTCGTGTTTCCCGACGCCGCCCCGGCGCGCGCAAACTCCGGCGGCGAGCGACCGAAGGAAGAGTTTGGGCGCAATCGAGTTTGCGCCCGTCGAAAGGGGGCGCGACAGCTTGCGGCAGTCGCGGCCCCGTCAAAGGTGCGAAGCGGCGGCGGCGGCGACCAACTCGCGAGTGCTGCTCCGCGGCGGCCGCTCGCAGGTGCACGCAGTTACAGCAACGCTAAAAGAACCGCATCACCTCGCTCGCACTTGTCATCAGCAATGTAATCCTGAAAATACACCACTTTATTTGCAGAAATCGAGTGAGTTATGAATGTAATGGAATCAGAATCATCAAATAATCCACATAAAATATGTGATTACCAATTTTTGAGAGCATATGTGGTTAGGAGAACACAGAATGCCATTTTTCTTTGGGTGATGCGGTTTCTTTGAACACTACTGTAGTTTAACGCTTCATCTTGAGAGCGATGACAAGCAAAGGCGCCAGTCCACGGAAGAGTTTTTCTTTCTTCGTTCGCATTCCCGAAGAGTGAACATCATCTAAACCCACGTCTCATGTTTTCCGGTAGAAGATAAATTTACTTTTGCTGCCCGCCTTGGGAGCCGCTTCTCGTTTCTTATGCTGCTCTTCTGCTCGTCAAGCGCCTCTTGCGAGTCGCGACAGTCAGATTTCCCCGAGACCTCGCCCGCCCCACGCCGCCCTTCTGCACGATAATGGGATTCCCTCCTCCAGAAGAGGGAAAAAAGACAGTGGAAAATTTTGGGGAAACGCACGAGATGACGTTTCATTTATTGCGCTCCTGAACAGTTAATAACATGTTACTCTTATGAATTACAGTGCGTATCATAATAATTACACTCAGTGCTTTAAAAACGCTGTTAACTATAGTACATTACAAAGTAAATTTCTTGCTTCTTGAATGAAAAAGAATATTGTAATATTGTGTTTGTTTTTTTAATGTGAGCCACAATGAGTATCTTTGCTGCCCGAAATGCTGCAATGAAATCGTACTCTTATCCATTCAATGAACACAAATAAATTAATAATATTGTATTGTTAGATTCAATATATACTAAGATTTTTTTTAGTTTCCCGTATACGTACGTATACACGGAGTGATATACGTAGTATAGGGAAAGTTATGTAATGCTGCGCGAAAAAATGGCCAATTTTTGGACGGAAAAAAATTAATTGCCGGGCCGTGAAAACGAATAAGTGGATAAACGCAGTTGCTAAATTAAGAAAAAAAATCCTCTATCTCGTGGTGTGGTCAAAATCCATGATTTGTTGCTTCCTTATACTTAAAAATCGATTGACGGCATTCCGTCCGTCTGTCCGTCTGTGGTCAACGCTAGCGCCTAAACCGTTCAGTCGATTTTCTTCAAAATTGATATTCCTCAGTCGATCTGATTCTAGTCGAAGCTTTGTGATTTTGAAAAAGATTCTTTAAAATTTGGGGGTACTTTATATGAAGCCCCCCGGGATTTTCAACATTTTCTCAAAAACGGCTCCAAATTTTTTCTTTAAATTTCTTGTATGAATAGAGGAAAATACACTTTTCAACATGGCATAGGTCCGATTTTCACATACAGCTCTGAATTTTCGAAAATTGTGAAAGTTTGAATTTTTTTCGGCGTCTTTCTCCAACTACAAAATTGAAGATAGAGATTTTTTCTTCAAATAAAATTTGTTCTGCATATTGAGTTCTTTAATAAAGGTCATGTAAATGTTTTTCACAATTTTGGTAGTTTTCGTGCAATATTGCGTGCAATATGTGCAATTTTAAAAAATTACAAAAACAAAATTTTCTCAAAAACGGCTCCAAATTTTTTCTTTAAACTTTTGGTAGGGATAGTGGTAAATGTACTCTATCAATGACATAAAAGCCATTTTGGTCTGTCGGGTGGTTTTTTCAAAAATTACAAAAATGTAAATTTTTTTTCTTGTCACTCACGTCGTTAATATTTACATTATCGGCGATTTTTTTTACATTATTATATTTACGAGTATATATGCTTTAAATAATGTCAAGTAAAGTTTCTCGAAAACACTACCGTTTTCTGTGAAAAGTAGCTCAAATTTCGGCATTTTCAGAAATGCTCAAACGTCATTTTCTCGTATATGGCTGCAATTTTTTTCTTGAAACTTTTGTAACGGATAGTGCTAATTACACTCATTAGTATAGCGTGAAGTTTATTTTGAGTTTTTTTTTGTTTTTTTCAAAAATTATATAAATGTAAATTTTTTGAAAGATCTCTCACATCTTTAATATGCACATTATCCGCAATTTGTAAATATGGTTATATTTGTGAGTGTAAGTGCTTCAAATAACTTCAAATAAAGTATTTTGAAAACTCAAAAATTTTCTGTGAAAATGAGCTTCAAATTTCGCATTTTTAGTAGTGCTAAAACTCCATTTTCTCTTAAACGGCACATAATTTTTAAAAGAAAATTGCCATTTACGGCTAGGTTTTTGTGTTCTTTAATATTCTAAAATTAATGTTTCTGTTCTACCAATAGGAAACCGAAAAATTAAGAAAATGACAAAAAAATGTACTTTTGGCGATGATAGATGGTAGCTGGCAAGAAAGAGTATGTGGCAATTCCGAATAGCTAGCGAAGACCCAGGAAAATAGAAAACTAATACGGGAAAGTTTGTGCCATTCTGTTTCTGTTTTTGACTGATAAATAAATAAAATAAATACGGTCATGCTTAATTTTTTCAAAATACGAGTAGTTTTTCTTAATTTTGTGACAAACGTAATAGGCCGCTGTAAATTTACTGCGCTTCGGACAGCTGGATGCGTCGTAAATTAGAATGTGCAATTTTGTATATTATTTCTTTCTTCGTTTCTTACATTCGAACTTTGTTATAGACTTACACATTAATATTTAGAAATTGTTTATTTTGAAATATTTGAAATAAATAAAAGAATTAATAGCTCTCAGAATAGCGACAATGCAGGTTCTGCAACAATGGAATTCACTTTGCGCTCGCGAATATCTGTGAATTAGTGTCATTGTTGTGACCTAATGGAGCTGTATGAAAAGGAGTTATAATTGTCTAATTTATGTTGATATTTGCAGGCAAATATTTAGTTTTGCACCAAATGCTGTACCATTTGTAGTGAGTAGAGAATTTGTTGCATGGTTTTAAAATACTCTTCCCTAATCATGGCCCAATGGAAGGCATTTCTAGATTTCCAGGGTATCAGGCTTCTTTTTCCAATACAGGGTTACAAACTTTTGCATTCTATTTTTGTGAAGTTGTAGAATTCACATAGTTCTGACAACACTGCAATGGAAATAGTGAGTTCCAAGCGAAGATGTTAGTAGCGCATAAAGTGCAATATTAGAGTACTACTTAGCTGTTTCCTCTAATACGGGAAAGTAAGTGCTGTTGTAGCACCACTAGTTTGCAATGAGCATTCGTGTCATCGCCAAACAGAACTGTTCTTCCATTTTTAATAGACGGAGATATATCGTTTACCAGAAAGAGGAGGGGATCTAAGGTCGAACCTTACGGGACCCCATGCTCAATTGTAAAAGAAATAGAAAGATGTTAAATAATGTTCTTTCGGGCCTGTATGGTATTTCTACTCTTTGAGATCGATGTTTAAGGTACGAAGTTATCTAATCTAAGACAATATCACGAAGTTCATATAAAGGTAATTTTTCTGGCAAGATAGTCAATAACGTCAAAAGTTTTCGGAAGATCTAGGAATATTCCAATAGGGGTTTAATTTGGTGTATTGATGAAGCAACATCTTTAAGAAAAGAAAATATATCAGTTTCCGTAGATTTTGATGTTCTAAAACTGTGTTGTGAGTCTGAAAACGCTTCGCTGAGTCTGAAAGGAACTGTAGACAATATCTTGTATTATCATATCTAGAACACTGTTTTCTTTCATAAGTAGCAAAAAGTAGAAGTGTTTACAAGTTTGTTTTATGTTTGAGAAACAATATCTAATATTGGCTGTGTTATGTTTTTCATGTCTTAATTCAATTATACTTATACCTTTCTAAAGTTCCCTGTTAAATTCTTCAGAATATTTTCGTACATTATTGAGTTTTACTGGCTGATAACTCGGCTGGTGTGAATGAGATAACTTATGCTTCGCATAAGATGGAGCGTTTCATTTGAACAGAGAACATGTTTAATTACGAACTTTAAACTACAAACGATTTAAAATAACTGCAAAATAAAGCTTTATTGTTCATTGTGAAGCTGTCAAGATATACGATACACATAAAATTATACGCTTTATCTGCTACAATTTTCCCTTTTATTTCTAAAGCGCGCAACCCTTTGCGATTTCTCTTGAGAAAATTTAAATGCTATACATTGCAAAAGTTCTGTAGCCCGGAGCAGAACACGAACAATCCATTTCACATTTTTAAAACGGCTCAAACTAATGTATTTAAAGTAGTTACTACGTAAGTTGAACTACGAGCACAAATGTACCATACTATTGTACTTTTGTTAAAACTTAAATTCTACAAAATCAATATATTCATTACACTCAATCTTTTGTAAATAATATATAACTGTCTTATACTGAGTGGGCGGAAAAGTATAAATTTGAATTTTTGAGAAAATTTTGAAAATGTCCCCGTGTCTTTTGTAAAATATTCCCTGAACAGAGTGCTGAGGTGGCTGGAGCGAGTGCCGACTCAGCGCCTCTGTGGGAGGGTCGCGGGTGCGAGTCCCGCCGAGGGCATGGCTGCTTGTCCCTTGTCGTCCATGTGTGTGTGCTGTCGCGGAAGGCCTTGTGACAGGCCGAGGAGCCCGCGCGTGTGTCAGTGTAAGGGTTAATGTGCGTCCCCACGAGGGACATAGTGGGTACGTGAAGAGTCGATAATCGGCCCTCAAAGGTGGACAAAGCCCCCGGAGGAGGAGAAGAAATAGACAATATTCTCCAAGCGAACTCCTCACTTGTTGGTCAGCGATGTGGCTGCTACCAATAGAAGTGCAATTTTTAATCGCACCCCTGACTGCACGCTGCATAGACTCTCTCCTGGCGCGCTGTTCATTAATTATGTTAATTATATTAATAATTAATTCGGAGAATATTTTTGTCGACAATTTTCAATGAAAAACAAATGAACGTTGATTTAGCAATGGTGCGAACGTAAATGAACAAAAAATGCTATGAAGTGAACATTTGATCCATTATTATAAATAGACAAAAGAATGGATGCACAATACAATATACAATCAGCAAATTTAATCAAATTTATGGAATAGAAATAAATGGAAAAAAGCTGAAAAATCTCAGGTTGGCAAATGAATTAGAATTTGCCAAGCCTTCTAGAGTGTTAGAAAGCAAACTGAAAGAAGTATCAAAGGACTGCGTTAAAGTTGGCCTCACGATGAATTTAATGAAGACAAAAATTATGACTAACTATACTTACGATGGTGTCAAATTTAAGACATCACCATAGATTGTTTATAAGTACTCATATGTAGGGCAGCTAGTATCTTCCCCAATTCGCAAGAAAAATAATTAAACTTTAGTACACCTGAATGGTAAAAGGAATTTCGGAGTTTCTATTTAATTCTGGCCAGTAAAAGTGAAAGTATGAAAATCAAGAAAATTGTTTTTGATTCATGCATACTTCATTTACTCTTCGATGCTCAGACAACGTCAAAGAAAGTAATCATTTAAGAATATAGTGAAGAAAAGTATATTCAAAAGTGTTCGATATAACACTGACGGACAGAAAACGAAATGAAGACCTTAGGAGGAAATTAAGATAATATATGCAAGCAGTGAAGCTAGAAGAATACAATTGAGGATATATATCATGCAGTTGAATCCACATCCTCGAAGTTCCAAACACAAGCCCCAAGTGGTACGAACACTCACGAAAATCGGTGACGTCTGTTGGACTGTGTTGGACCAACAATTGAAATTGATCGCACGATAGCGGCAAACAAACCAGATATTGTTATCCGGGATTTGGAGAAAAAATCGTGTCTACTTGTAGAGTTGCTGTGTCTTGTGACCAAAATGTCGTAATCAAGGAGGCAGAGAAACGTCTTAAATACAAGAGTTTGGAAATGCAGGTCAGCCGAATGTGGGGCGTAAAAGTACAGGTCGTCCCGATAGTTATCGGAGCTCTGGGATTTGTTCCGCTAAATTTGTGTAAGAACTTGTCTAAACTCCAGGTCATTCAAGAGACTGAGAAGTGCAAGAAATTGCATTATTTAGAACAGTCCACATTTTGTGCATAGTATTGTAGAGACGCCGGCAGTCTGCTCCTTAGGTAGCTGGTTGCAACCTGGAGTAGATTTTCTTTTCAGCCGACTCATAACATCTTAGGTCGTGGTGTAGAGGAAAACATAAAATAATAAGGAAGAATGTGGAGCAATGTGAGCAATAAAAGGCGTCGCCTTTCCCCGTGGCTGGCGAGGGCGCTGGCGGGCGCCGGGATGATCGCAATCGGCGTTGGCGCCGCGCGCTCCGTAATTCAGCCGACCGACTGCCGATCGCCGCCCAGCCCAGGAGCACGTTATGGGCCGCTCGCTAAGTCGCCGCCGCCGCAAAGAGGATTTCGCTGCGGCGCGCCCGCGTCGTTACGGCAGACGCCCCCCCCGCCCACGCCCCCGCCCACGCCCCGCCCACGCCCCGCCCACGCCCCGCCCACGCCCCGCACCCGCCCCGCCCCGCACCCGCCCACGCCCCTCCCCGCCCCCGTCCACCGCCACCAGCACTCATCCCTTCCCTCGCCCCGCCCCGCACCCGCTCAGCACCACCCCACACCCGCCCACGCCCATCCCCGCCCCAGCCCACCGCCCCCAGCCCCTCCCTCATCCCCTCCTCGCCCCGCACCGCTCCCGCCCACCGCCCCCAGCCCCCAGCCCCGCCCTCATCCCCTCCCTCGCCCACGCCCCTCACCCGCCCTGCACCCGCCCCCGCCCCGCCCGGCCCCGCCCCCGCCCCGCCAGACCCCGCCCCGCCCCGCCCGCCCCCACCCGCCCCCGCCCGCCCCGCCCCGCCCCGCCCCCGCCCCGCCCCGCCCCCGCCCCGCCCCGCCCCGCCCGCCCCGCCCCCGCCCCGCCCCTGCCCCGCCTCGCCCCGCCCCGCCCCCGCCCCGCCTCGCCCCTCACCCGCCCCCGCCCCGCCCCGCCCCCGCCCCGCCCCGCCCCGCCCCCGCCCCCGCCCCGCCCCGCCCACGCCCCGCCCCCGCCCCGCCCCCGCCCCGCCCCCGCCCCGCCCCCGCCCCGCCCACGCCCCGCCCACGCCCCGCCCACGCCCCGCCCACGCCCCGCCCACGCCCCGCCCACGCCCCGCCCACGCCCCGCCCACGCCCCGCCAACGCCCCGCCCACGCCTCGCCCCGGCCCGCGACCGCAGCGGCCTCTGGCTCCTCCCTCTGACAATAAGCCCAACGCCGTTGCTCGCGCTCGGGTAGTTATTATTCATTTTAAGTAATACGATCAGAACAGCCGATGCTTCTTTCAACAAAATGAGCGCCGTTCGCTTACCCCGCCCCGCTCCTCCCCTGCGAAGCAATTCAGGTGCTCGGGGTTTAACACTGGGAGCTGACATTTCGAACGAAAGGAAGAGTAAAGGCTTACCTGAAGGAATGGGAATACCTGTCTCTGGATGCAAGTGGATTCAAAAACAGACAACGAATAGCAGTGATAGCTTGTGGCCCATACTGCTCGTTTCGTGCAAACTACGATATCGCATTTCATTTTCATTCGAAACATGAATTGGTCTGCAGGGACTATTGTTTACATTGGAACGCCTGCATTCTTTATCTGATCGAATGGTGTCGAAAACGATATCCATTTTTAATTGGGATTGTTACGTATCAAATAAAAATTGTAGTGAAATACTGACGTAGGGTATGCCCTCCTGGAGACAGAGGGGCTAGAGAATAAATAAATGGAAAGTTGAAACCTGGCGTGAAATTTTATTTCCTTTGAAATTTACAGGTCTCAGCAAAGCTACAAGGGTAGCATTTTCCTTGTTGTTTCCTTTCTGTACTTTCCATTTCCTCTAATAAAGTTTCCTCATTTAGATACAGACTTCCTGCACTCTACGCCTCACGCTCACTATTAACGTAAAACGCGATTTTCTTTTTGAACAATCTTGAATTTTTTAATATTGTTATTATACAGTTGAACATGATAGTTTAATTTAGTCCATCCTTCCGTCCGTGCTGTATTGAAATGTGTTTTGGTGGTCTGTTACTCATATATCATTTGACAGAAGAATAAAATTTAAAAATAGATATTTTAAAAGCAAAACTTAGATTATTCTTTTTATAAATCGCATTTACGTAGGCAATAAGTCTTTGAAATGTACAAGGGAAGTCGTCTAAAGAAGTGGGGATCGCTTCCATGTTCATGGCGGTGCCTCGCGCAGTCCATTGTCATTTCTCGCCCTGACGACGGGCAATCTGTTCTGGAAGAGGCCGCTTGGCCGCGAGCGCCCCGTCCTCATTTCGCGCGGCGTGTCCAGGCGGCCGTTCCCCTACCCTCCCCGCCCTTAGAGCCTCCTCTTCGCCTGCAGCCCCTCCCCGCCTCGCGCGCCCTCCGCCCGTGTGAGCTTTCCATCCCCGCGCCTTCGCGTCTCTCCCCTCCCATTCTGCCTTCTCCTCCCGTACGTGCTCAAGCATTTTTCGCCTCCTCTGCTCCTTCGCAGCACACGACGCTCCACCCTCGACCTCTCGTCCTCCTCACAGTCTAGATCGGCTCTCAAAGCATCTATTTGGTTTTGGTGAAATGCATTTCCTCAAGTTTTTAACTTACCAATTAATGGACTACCCAATCAAATTTCCAAAAACAATGTCGATGCAATTTTCTTTTTATTATTTCAACGTACTTATGGTGATAATCGCGGGAAGAAAGTCTTGCTGCATCAGCCCAATGTTACTGGCCCCGCCTCCACCTGTGAGGGGGCGTGGGGGGCGGGGGGGCGGGGGGTGGGGCCAGTGGCGCGGGCGGCGGGCGCTTCCTCCATCTCCGGCGCCGCGCGCCATCTTGCTTCCTGCGAGGAAGTGCAAACGCCTCGCTAACGGCCCCTCCAATGGACGCGCCCCACACGGCGCCCCGCAAGTCGCCTTCCGCCCTCCACCCTCTGGGACAACGCACACAAGCCTCTACTCTCAACAGAAACTGCAACAACATTGTATATTATACACGGATTCACAGAACCACAGTCGTTTACTTAAAACACCAACAAAGTTGCTGTTTCGAAATGCAACACATGAATAGCAAACATTGAATGCCAGGCGGTCTCTTCCTAGGAACCTTGCTGTCGCGTGACGTCAAATGTCCTAAGCAGGGTCGCACTTAGGTCGCACTGGTAATAAAATCGAAACTCGCAGACTAAGCACAGGCAGACTAGCAGAATCAAAAATTTGCATTTTTAGTCAAAATCGAAACTGTTTATTGCTGTTGGATTTTTCCCCAATTTCTGCGAAAACCATAGGCACCTCTACGTCTTCGAAGACTGCATAGGTCTCTTTCAATTTCTGCCTTAATTGGAAATTTGCAATGGAGACTGCATACATATTTTTACTATTCTCAGACGCGTGTTTTAGTATTTTTAGTTTTCATTTGTATTTCTCTAAGAATGCAGGTTTCGTTATTTGAACATTAATTCATTTAAACATTTTCATTTAAACTTCATGTCAGCACTAGTTTCTTTTCTTTTCTCCAGAGGTATTTCAACAAGGGAGTTAATAATCAATATGTAATCTATTGTGCTGTAATTTCGCCTAAATCCCGCTTGAAAATTGATGTTTCATTCTGCCCAGTTTCGGAGTCTGGTGCCTAAACTACGATGGTATATGAGATCTACGACTTCCGTGGCCGGAGACAGTACCTACTTGGTTGCCCGGGCGACGCCGCAACCCAGGCACAGGTGCCAAAGTTTCGGCCGCCATTCTGCGACCTTCCTCAGGGCGAAATGCGACACGATGCGTGTTACGGCAGTGTCCTGATGCAGTAGAGTACCTCGATAGTTGTTAGGATTATTTTTGCCTCTTCACGTTTTATAGATTGGGTGAATTATCTCCCTTCTCCAATTCCAGGGAATTTTGCCATGCTGAAGGAACAGTAGAATTATACGAGGTGCTACCCAAAATATCCGAGAATTTTATTGTACTGGTCAAAGTAGTTGCAATAAAACAGTGCGGCAATGTATGTCTCTCGGTACACGTCTTAGCTACTACGATGCAAAGTTGCGTCATTTTTGGCGCAAGCAGTTGTGAATCATAGTGGTACGTGTAAGGAGGTGTTTCAGTTCTTCTGCGAATTGCCAAATCAATAAGTGAAGATGCCACATTTTTGCATCAAATTCTTTTTGAAGTTGAAGAAAACTGCAGCAGAAAGTCACCGCATGCTGACAAGCGTTTGGTGAGAGATTACTGAGTCATTAAAGGACATTTGAGTTGTTGAAGAGCTTCAAGGAAGGCTCGAAAAATTTGCGGCAACATCAAGTCATTGCTGGTCATTTGTTTCGACGTTCGGGGAATCGTGCATAAGGTTCCACCTGCCCCGGCTGTCAATCGGCAGTTTTGCAGCAAACTTTTGTGGTGACTGACGGAAAAAGTTCGGCGCCAACCGCTACAGATGTAGCAAGAAAAACTATTCTGCTCTCTACGTATTTTTGCCGCTTGTGGTGGAGATCTAATATTGCATGTGCACGGAGTGAGTCGTGCGCTGTGTGGCTGTCTGCATTCATTACAGCGGTTGCAGGTGTAGTACATTTACGAAGATTCACGTTCTGGTGGAAGGTTTCCATATTTCCGCCAGTTGTCTGTAGCACATGCGAAATATCGCCCACTGCACATTCAGCATTTCCTGCCTCCACAAGAGAAACTAAAAGTTCTTTTGTTTACGTATCAGTGATTACTCTCTCGCTCGAAAGAAAGTCGTTTGCTTTCGTTCCACCTAAACGTGTATTTTTCATTTCTAGTTTTATTCCACTTTTCATTTTTAGTTTGTTTAAACGCACACTGTGGTAAGCTATTACTTTTAATTTCTATATAGAGGGGTATGCTGTGCAACTCTAACCTCTCTTCTCAAGTCCCAAACCTCACAATATTTTCTTGCAAACGAAGTTATAGTCTTTTACACTTCCACCATCTCATAATTATAATATATTGATGTACATTTTATAGTTATATTTAATATACATATATAGTTATATATCTACGTATCGTTTCTGATTATAAACAACAAGTTTATAGTCGCAAAAACAATAATGTTCTTGATATAAGCGCACAAGGGATATTTGAATTTCATTGTGAGAATAAATGCATAATTGCAATTAATATATTTTTTCTTCATAGAATTTCATTGATACTAAAAGTATTCAACAGAAGCACAAGCCACAATATTTATGTTGAGCAATTCGAAGACGCATTCTTCATGTTTCCTTTTTTCCTCTCCTAACTTTTTCTAGCTTGTTCTCCTCTTCCCTAACAGAGTTTAACTAATTAATTTCGTAATTTTCAGCTTTCCTAACTAATGATTAGTAATGGCGTTTGTGCGGCGGCTGTGAATTCTTATCCACGTATTTAGCGAAAATCCACCTCGTGCTTGCGGCGAGATAAAATGCGGCGGCGAGCGCCGCGCCGCGCAGCGCCGCGACCTGTGATGGGATTTATAACCTCCTGAAATTTATGTGGTTGCATTTTGGGGCCACTGAATTACCATACAAGAGCATTTGCATTCCAATGTCTTCTCAGTGAATTTTTCCTACGTAAATTACATATTTATGACTCTAATACATCTAAAAACGTGAATCCGTACACACCTTGGAAAATTATCAAAAGAGGGATAGAATTACGTTGCATTAGGATACATTTTTGAAGCAAAGACGGTTGTATTAACACAGTGAAAGCGTTGAATTACACGCCTTTTAAATTAGTCAGAAAATAAATTATTATTATATTATGTATGTCTTTAGATTATGGACGAAAGTACTAAACCTGCTCTTTTGAAGCTTTTAACTGCAAATTTAAGGAAGGAGGTGCGTAATTTTTCGGGATGTGCAGAGAACATGCGTGCTTTTGGTCCAATAACAACAGTCTTGAACACGCTCCAACTCTTCTTAACATGGCAGAGGTTCCCTTTGGTCCGCTGCGCTTCCAAGGACGCAGCGGGTTCGCCGCTTGGAATCCCCCGGCGCCGCTCGCGGGGCGAAGTGGCCATGAGGAGCGCGCTGCTCATCGGGCTGGAAACAGTTGAGCGCGACTGCCGGCGACGGACCGCCTCTCCCCCTTCCCCTCCCCCATTCTTCTCGCCCCACAAGCTCCTCCCTTCCGGATGCACCCCGCAGCGACCTTTCCCCTGCCCTGCCCCGACGCCCTCCCCGCCGCTTCTCACCGCGCCACCCGCACGCCCCGTCGCGTGCTCCTCTCACCCGCCACTCCCGCATCACACCCACGCCTCATACCCCACTACACCCTCGCCAATCCTTTCGCCTCAACGTCTTCATTCCCTCTCTACTACACATGTCTTACTTCCAACTTCGTCACTCCCCCCGCTCCGCCCTTGGTTCTCTCCCCCTCCGCAACACGCACGTTGCCTCTTACCTGCCACTTCCCCGCCATGCCCGCTCCTCTCCCCCGTTCCCTCCCCCCACTCCCCGCCAGCCTCCGCCTCCACTCCCTGTTTCTGTCCCGCTGCCCGCAGACTTGTGCAACTCCGAACTTCGCATTCTCTCGTCCTATTTACCCCATCTCGCCTCCCCCTCCCAACAACACTTCACCCCGCCCCGCCCACTCGTTGCCCCGCCCCACCCACCCCAGCTGGGTCTGTCCTACCTGCACCTTTTCACTCCGTCGTCTTACCCCTCTCCCTCAGAACTGGCTCCGCCTTATCCCGCCCACTTCCCGACTTCGCCTTATTGTTTTCCCACTCCTCACCTCTCCACTTCGTCGTACACCTCACTTCCCTAGACCCTGCCATAGAGTATAGATGTATAGTCTGTGACCCTGCTTTGCCATGGCCTGCCACGCTTCCCGACTTTGCCTCACAGTTTCCATACCACGCTCCTCCGCTCCCCGCTTCCCCGTATCGTGCTCCGCAATAGTCCGCGCGGGTTCCACCCCGCTCCTCCACACTACTTGTCCCCGTCGCGCCTCGTCCTGCTCCGCCCTAGCCCCCGCTTCGCCGTTGGCGGCCCTTTGCTTCGTGGCGCACGCAGGCCCTTTCTAGGGCGCCATCGCGGCGGCGGCGCACCTGCTAAGAGCCCTTGAGGGCTGCAGCGCTGCCAGGCGCGCCCTTTAAGCGCTGCACGCCTGAGATACAGTCGTGTTTCTGAAAATTGCGACTGCGCACGAATTAAATGAAACGCAGCGTCCCGGCCGGCGGGGCCGCACACGAACGTCGTTAGTGGTGCAGAGGGCGCCTAACTAAGCGCGCCCCGGGGCGGCCGTCAGCGCCAGAGCGCGCTTTGTGTTGAGGTCTCCTGCGGAGAGGACAGCCGCTGTGTTTCTTACCGCTTGCGTGCTTTGATGGGGCAAATCACAAAGGCGACGACGTCACTAGCTAGCGCTAAATGAAGCTACTGGCTGTCGCCGCGTCCTAGGCACAGGTAACGAACGTTTCGGCCGTCATTCTGCGACCTTCCTCAGGGCGAAATGCACTAGCCCCCTCCCTCTGTCTCTCGTTCACTCTTCGCTCTTTCTCTCATTATGTCTGTCTCTCTCTGTCACACACACATAACAGTACAAACTATTGCTTGCCAAGCTCATTTTTCTCATCAACCTAACGTGCTTATATGGGAAGTGTATTGACACTTAGACCTAAGGATGGTTCATCGTATAACGTTATAGAAATTCTATATCAACACCCTAGAAAGGCAGAATGCCGAGCAAAAAGAAATAACATTTTAAAAAAGGCGAATATCCTACCCATTCCTGTCACGACAGCAATAAGAGCGGATGTGGTGCACTGAAATGGAGACCACCTACCGCAAATCTCATAGCAGCCAACACTTTAGGACACCACGAGGCGTCACCACAAAATAGATGTCGTCACTGATCAAGTCGTGGCTTTCAGGGCATGCCAAAAAATAAAGTGCTGCCAAAGTTTCGGCTTGGTGGTCCGACATTGCATCGACTGAAGCGGTGGTAGCACTGTCTGGGTCGTGGCGCCTTCCGGGCAGCCAAGAGGCCTTCCGCTTCCGCGGCCGCTCCGAAATCGCCCTGAGGACCTCTGCCTCCCCGCGCTGCAATGGCGTCTTGTGATGTGTTTGGAGGAGCATTCGCTGCGTGTTACTGAGGACACGAATGAACGACATTGGACTAGAACACGTGTAATGAAACTAAATTTATTTGTTGACTAGAAACGTTAGTCCTCTTGTGTCCTTAATCTGGTAACTGGTAATGGTAAAACAAGACAAATATTCTTTGCCGGGAATATTAATCATATGCACTATCGCACAAGAAGTGAAGTAAGTACAGGGGCGAATTGCATGCGGAAAATATTTTAGACATCCATATTCCTGTTTGAGTTTCAGCCATGCCAGAAATGAATAAATGATTGCCGCAAGCTCTGAAAGAAGACGTGACAAGTGTGGAACTGGCGGCGGGGTAAACCAGATCCGAGGAAACACGCCTGTGGATCGCTTAACTCCCTTAAAAACTTCGACAGAATTTGAAGCTGGAGAGATAGAGCTGTGACTTACTTCGCCCATTCGTTGGTGGACCGCCTAGGAGGGGATGGAGTGCACCTAGAGCAGGGCTTTCCATTCGGCGGTCTGCCGGATCTTTCTGTGGGTTCCGCGACTATTTGAAAAATGTTTTTTATATTAACCAAATGCAATACAATTGCACAATTCATCTTATTTCTGTTTAATGATCTATTAATTTTCTCGTATGTGCATGAATCATTAAGTATTTTCAATAAAAGTCGTATCTAACATAAGTTTGTTTCAGTATAACCTCAGTCGTTACGGTAAAAACCATCTTAAACGACGGTGCGGCCCGCGGCTTAATTATAATTTGATGTGTGGCACATAAGCCTTTGTACGTTGGACAGCCCTGACCTAGAGGGAAAGGCTGTGTGTGCTGTGTTGCCCTCGGAGGCAGCAAGGGTTTGCCATGGGTGCCCGACGCCCTGCCGCGCAGCAGCTGTTGCCGCTGCAGCGCCTCGCACCTGCGCGTGCCAGGCTTCGAGTCCCGGCGGTGGCGGGGTTTTCGGCACTAGCCACACCACGAGGTCGAATGCAGCCGCTCTCTGGAAGAGAAACCTGTGGTCACGTGGGAAAACGTCGTAAGTCATAAATCTTAGTTTGGAGAAAACAACGATTAGATTATTGAACCTTAAACCCATTAATCTACATTTCCCAACACTTTTTTGTCGTTGAGGTGGCAACATGAATTCAGTCGTTTTACTAAAATAAAATATACTTAACTTGTAGTTTCAGTACTTAACCCAATTTCGCCAAAAATTGACTTAAGAACTTTTATCTCGCGACCACAGAATTCTAGCGGTTGACGCTCTAATCGGTATTTTCCCGTGTTTTTTTCTGATTAACACCACACGAATGCCGGAGCAGTACCCTAACAAACGATGACAGACCGCTGGCGATCCTTTCTTCCTCTTCATTGTCCCATTCTCGCCCATTACTTGCACATACACTTACATGCACTACGCTACTACACGTTGAAAGATCAATCGGGGGCTTCGAACGTATCCTGGCTGGAGCGGTGTCCCGCTGGGGAAGACACCTGGAGAGGGAAAACTGACGGGAATATCTACCTATCTCGCAGCAATGGAGGAGCACCGCCCGGCTATAACGTGCACTACACTGACGGGACTAAAGGCGGAAGTAGTTGACTCGCCCGGAAGCTTAATTCTCTCTCACGAAGCGAAGCGAACGGGCGGAGGGGGTGTCCTCAGACCTGCAGGCGGTGCTCTCATGACTGAAGTATAATACATTCACGATTATGAAAATCGCGTCTCCTTGAGTTTCGCACACGATTCGCATTAAACTTGGAGCGACTGAGCAGCGGATTGGGATGTTCGTGAGATGAGGTTAGCAGGCAATTTCGCATGCGGGGAAGCGAGGGGCCTCTTGCAAGTGGGGCTGGGGTTCAAAGCAGCTCTGAAGGAATGGTTCACCCGGTAGATTCGCATTGCTGCGTTGGAAGCAACTTGTTCGTGAGACACAAAGGAGCCCCATGAAAACTAGAGATCGATCGTGAGTGCATTGAGAAGGACCATCTTTTTGTATAGCGCTGCAAAGGTGCCAGAAGGCAAGGAAGAGTCTCAAATGAACCCGGCGATGCCACACAGCGTGCGAGGGACGGATCCTTCACAGAAGGGACCTCATCGCTGTGCAGCACGGAATATTGCGCCCGAAACTACTCGTCCTTTCACCATAAGTCCACAATACTTCAGGCACTTCATGCGGGGGCTACAAGCACTACAGCCGGTGCGATACGGTGATTCCTGTGCAAATCACGTATGTAGATATATATCGCAATGATGTTATAATGTGATCTGAGAAAATTAGCCATATCTCTGTATTCAAGAGGAATGATTTGAAAGTATGGTATTCATAAAATCTTTTGTTCGACCTCAACGGACTTGTGTTTTCGATATGTTTAACCCGAAATACTTAACACAAAATAAAGCCCTGCTGACAAGATAATCATCTCCAGTTACTGCCTGAGAGAGTCCACTTCAAGTACACGCTCTGACTAATAAGATTTCAAAGTTAAACACTTGCCACAAACTTGCAGAACGTGGTGAGAAGTAGAAGCTAATTTATCTTCCCTTGTTTTATATTTAAAGACTAAGTTGAAAACGTTTCATTAATATTGTCATTGCAAAATGTAACATAAACTGACAATTTTCTCAAAATGTCACGGCACGTTCACGGCATACAATTTTGAATGGACTTTACTGAGTCAAGAATATGATCACGACAAAAATTTTGAAATTTGCAAATGGCCACTGCTAAATCAAAATCTGCTGCGTTTTCGAGATAAATTCGAACAAATTGAAAACTAATCATTTTTAGTTTATGTATCTGGTCAAAGGATGAATGCTTATCACCCAATGGGTTTCACATAATGAATTTACCGCAAGAATTTTAATAACGAAGGAAAATGCTGTTGTCGATGGCCACTGCTGGTGCATTGTCTCAAAAGGGAAATGTGAGATTTGTCCGGCGAGAGTCGCTCTTCAGTGCACTGTGCAGAGCGGGGAGCAGGGCGGGGTGCGTGGCATGGCGCGGCTTGGCGCGGCTTGGCGCGGGGCGGGGCGGGGCAATAGGGGCGGGGCTGAGCGCGAGGCGAGGTGCGGGGCGGGGCGCAGGGGGCGTGGCGCGCGGCGTGGGGTGCGCGGGATGGGGTGGCGGTGCGGGGTGGCTTGGCTCTCGGGGCGGGATTCTGGGCGGGGCGGGGCGGGGCGGTGTGCCGAGAGCGGGGTGGTGCGTGGTGGAGTGGCGGTGCGGGGTGGCTTGGCTCTCGGGGCGGGATGCGAGGCGGGGCGGGGCGGTGTGCCGGTAGCGGGGAGGGGTGGGGCGGGGCGGGGCGAGGTGCGTGGTGGGGTGGGGGGTGGCGGGGGGCGGGGCGCGCAGGGAGTGCGCTCCCATGAGCTCTGTATAATGCATGCTCTGCCGGCGCGGCGAGCGCGCGCGCGCCTAACTCGAGAGCGACGAGAGCGGCGGCGGCGGCGGCGGCGGCGGCGGCGGCTCCGCAGCGCTCAGGTGGCGCCACTCGGCGGAACGATTCGCCTCAGCGCAGGCGGCGCTGCACCCTGCGCGGGCGCTTCACCGCTATTGGGTGACTGGCTTAGCAGACTCGCTGGCCGGGAAGTCCTGGGCTTCGAGGCCTGGCGGCGCTGCGTTTTCCACGCCAGCTGCGCAGATGGGTCCAGATCAACCGCTTCCTGGAAGAGAACTCGAACGGCCGGCTTCACTCGTCGGTTTCCATGGTTTCTCCGATCAATACCAGTACTTATCTTCATGAACGGGCCACGGCAATTCTCATCTCTCCTTACACACACACGTTTACACACTCCATAATATCACACACGTCGGGAGAGCAGTTAGGGCTTGTTCCGACAGGGGCGCTGTCTCGCTGGGGAGGGGGATATTCTCCCGCAATCCGGCGTGTGTGTCGCCACCGCATCTCACGCACTGGCGAGTAGGAACACCGCCACCTCCCGGGATGCAGCATGCACTACACTTACAGGAATAATGACCAAAGCAGTTGATGTCCCTGGATACTGAAGATAATCAATTAGGACTACTAACGGGCATTTGAAACGGGGGAGATGAATTCCTTTTAGTGTAACGCCGCAATTGCTCAGATATCATATACCTTGATTCTTCAAACTTCCCTACAAAACTGAATTTCCTTCTTGAAGAAATGTATACACACTAATGTATACTCATTCGAGCGCACTTGCTTTTGCACAATCTTGTTTCTCTGTTCTCTCTCTCGTGTGCCCCCTCTCGCTCATTATGTTGCGCTCTGTGACGCATTGTCTTCGTCGAATAGTGAAATCCTCGCGTTCTGCCTTCAAAGATACCTGTCGCGCACGATCCTCTGCATATTGACTGCTCCAGTCCTCCCTGAGTACTCTCTTAAATGCTTTCGTTATATTGCCTACGTATTTTCTAAACTCTTTTCTCTCATAATTTTGTTCCTTTCTATTTCTTTATTCAAGAGAAATGAACGAACTAGTGGATATTAACTACTACGAACTAGTGGACTAAATTTTGTGATAAAGTTGTAGAGATTATATACATTGTCCAAAATAACTTCAGAAGATCTATTACCAACTTTGATGATTTAAACAGCTAACGTATTGTTAGCTTATTTCGCTTATAAACACATTTGACATATGAATAATAACTGAATAATATAGCCTTAGAATATAATATAGTGCGCTCACAGACCACCGAATGTAGAGTTTCTGCGTAACATGAAATATTTTTGTGATTTCTTAAATAAAAATATGCTTCATTTTTTTAACCTGAATTTATATCTTTCTCCGTTTCTTTCTGCAGTTTCTAGCAAGGATCATCATGTTCGTCAGTGTGTTATTATTTCCAGAGTTTTTCAAGGAATACCTTTCAGGTGATAGTTCAAATAGTTCGCCTTAAGATCAATAATCTTAGACTGTACAAAAAGAGGAATGTGTGAGTATATTGTCTTAATGAAAATGTGTTCAGTTAAGCCATTAGAATAAGGAATCTTGCACTCAATGGACGAATCAACCGGCGACACGTGGTCACCTCGCACATCGCGCTAAGCTGCTCCCCCCTCTCCTCTCCCTTCACTCCCCTCCCCATCTCACCTGCCACACCACGCCACTTCCCTCTGGAGAACCACCGTCCCACCAACCTCTCCCTTCCCCACCTCACCCCCTCGTGCCCCAACACTCCCACCTCGTCCCGCTCCCCCCTCCATCCCGCCCCATCCAGCCTCATTCTGCTCGCTCCACGCAGCTCCTCCCTGCCACGCAACGTCAGCTACCACGACACTAGTCCCCCACCCCGCGCCTCACTCTTCAGCACTAGAGCCGACTCTCCCCGTCTCGCCCTGTCCTCGTGTCTTTCCGCGAAGCGGCGGGAACGCCAGGGGCGACGTCCGTGCGTCGTGCAGCCACGAGCGCTTGGCAGGCGGCGCAGACCTCGCTGCGGGAAGCAGCAACTTCATGATACGTCGCCTCCACCGCCCTCACGCCAAACCTCCGCTACAGCAACCCTGTTTCCTTCCTTGCATTTGTCTATTCATTATTTGTTCTGGACGAGGGCTTAGGTTCATTGGAACACGTGACGAGTGCGGGGAACGTGGGTTGTGTGTGCCATGGATGTGATATCAAGAAAGATGTGGAATATCATATAAATGTGTTACTACCACAAGAGGATGAAATAATATTCAAAATGTCATATGGTAAATACACTTTCTCATTTGCAATCCAATATTAACGACAAATGTTATTAAATTTACAAATTACCACATTATTAATACGAAATTACGAAATTCTTTACAAGTGATTGCAACATTTGTTTGCTCCATAGGGACATTTACGTGTGTGGTGATCAATAAAAGAAAATTCGATAAATGAATGATAAACGATCTTTTAATTGCAGATGGTGCGTAATTTCGGTTGTCTGTTCAAACAAATAATTACGTGCTTCAGAAAAACGTAGCAGTTTTCATTACATTAATGGAAGGCAATTGTCATTGCTTCCAGGCTGCTGCACGTTTTTGAATCTCGAGAGAAAGTACCAATGAGAAGTATCCCTGAAAGAAACAAAATGGCATAAAGTTTGCTATCACAAATATTACTACTTATTCAACGTACTGAAGATTCACTGACAGAAAATCAAAAAACCTCCTACGTATTATTTAAATTTTCATCGAATATCGCTTTTAACAGTATTTGGAAAAGAAAGAAAATAATTCTGGAATATTCCTAATGTTTATCAATTTTATAAGAGTACAGCGCATGTGGTTTATGAAGTTTGTATAAAAATAAACGAATTACAAATACTTAATTTTATACTTCTGTAGGGAAATGTTCGATAGAAACAATCTCTTTCCGTTCCCTGAATTTCATTCAATAAATAAACAGTCATACACGTGCTAATTCTTAGTGTCCTAGCAATGTTACAATCTTTACCTTTTTATTTGCATTATTTCTCATTGTACGTTTTTTAGAAGCTGAATATACCAACAATAACGTTCTGATCTTCAATGAACGTTCTCTGGAATGCAGGGCCTAAATGGCGTTCTCATTCAGGGACTCGTTGGTCGGACTGCGGCTTGGAACCGAATTGTTCGCTCCAATCAGCGCTCGCCTCGCCATCGCAAGCGCTTCTCTCTTAACGACGAGTGCTTTTTACAAAAATATAGCTCTCGTTAAGATGCAAATACCGTTTGTCCTAAAAAGTTCGACATCCGAAGTGTAAGGCAATATGCAAATTTTATTGTTTATTCGGAGTCGCTGGTATCAATTATCTAAACACTACGCTGTTCTTGAAAATAACGTAAAAGACTATTGAGCACAAACTGAGTTCAAGGTGAATTTTTATAAACTATTACATTAAAAATCAGTACATCATTGACACACTTTAGTTTTGCCAGTTTGTATCGTTACTTTATAAACCAGTTAAGTTGCATACAACAGTTAGGGATCTGTTGTAAAACGTTGAATAAACTGATTACGAAAATTCGGATTAAAAATTTAATACCAGTGTAAGCAGATCCCAGGGATGGAGTTTAAAAACATTAGTAGATTCATTATAAACAGTAAAGCATTCGTTTTGCACTTTTCCTCTTACTAGTATTCTCATTCTAGTTGAACAATGATGATTTACGTAAAATAAATTATTCAGACCAGAAAAATTAGGAAACAATAGGCATTACATTTTTTTTTACTTTCCAACAATCAACAAGAATTCCAAAAAGAGAGGATGGTTGTCTATTTCGAAAAACAATAGAAAAGTATAAATGTGATATTATGAATTACACGACATAAATTATGATTTTATAGGAATTATGTAAGAATACTAAATGTGTTTAAAAAATAAACTGCAGTAATGTTTGCATATGCCCCAACTTACGAGTTAGACAGGGGACTTAAACCACTCCTAAAGACGAGAATAATAGCCACTACATTACGTGTTCCGCCGAGACCAAAGAGAGGTACGCGAAGTCAGATTTTTACAACTAACTGTAAAAGAAGAAAATAATTTTATGTTAAATAGGCATTGGACTGTTAAGTCCATCAAGTACCAGTAGGAAAATTTAAGGAGTTTAACGATCTTCCTGGAATATTATCATATACGTCTTCGCGCTCGTGACCGACAACACACGATATCTTTACGTTATTTGTAATTCTAGAGACCGACTGAGTTGATGGGTAGTTTTCTGTGATTTCTCCTGTTAGTATCATCAGTACCCTAACAAACATGAATCGTTGCAGTACCCTCACAAACTGGCGACGGACCACGCGCGACCTTTCCTTCCTCTTTGTTGTCCTATCCTCACCCCCTACTTACACTTACTACTCTAGCACATTTACTTGTCCCGGCTGAGACGGTGCCCGCTGGGGTAGATAGCTGGAGGCGGTATTCCTCAGCCAACCGACGTTCTAATCACAAAGCAGTTGAAGTACCCGGAAACAGCGACCGATCGACCAATCTGAAAATGTTTGAGTTCACTTCTTGCGCTTGATTGTTCATGCGCCGTGTCTTGGAGACGACGCAACCTGCGAGACATAGACGTTCTTCAAGTTGCGTCAGGGGTAAAACCATTCCCCGCCGGTATTTCAGATCTCAGATCAACATCTGACTGAAATGAATCACCCGCTAGTGTTGATATTTTATTCCTCTGATTTAATGATACTAGCTGAAATTTAAGGAAAAAGTTAATGTCTTTCATTAGTATTTTGGTCACAATTTTCCTCATTGTCAATGGTACTTAAAAAATGACTGCTCTATTCTTCTGTTGCTCGCCATTATCTACAGAGTTCGTCAGTAAATTTTTATTTCTCTTGACGAGTTTAACTCTTCAAATCTCCGTGTTCCTATTTTAAGTTCTCCGTTTCTAAAAAACAAATATTGGCCAATTCTGACCCATCAGTTGTTATGACAAACGCACAAAATTTAATTAGTTTTTTAATGCTTTTAAGTGTTAAATAAAATCAACATTCATTTTATCCTTTAATTGCCGAGTTCAAGAGAGTAGTTTTGTGATATCCCTGGCCAATCTTAGATCCTTGGCTAATATTGGCACTTTCTCATTTAAGTAGGACTACCAAAAGACGCTATTGTAACTGTGGATACAACTTGATCAATTATAGTACACAATATTTATGTTGATATATAAATTGTTTTTTATAGTGTATTCGTTAATAAATTAATTGCGAAGTATAGGAAAGCTGCGAAATCACGAGGAACTAAAGGAACGAATGCTTAACTACTTCCGGTTTGGTTCTGTTAAGTAATGACAATTATTTTTGCCTCAAAATATGTTTCCGAGATTTTCTTATAATACGCTACTTTATATGGGTTGAAAGGCAATTAACATATTTGGATATTTAAAACTTTAGAATTACTGACAAATATCTCAAATTATTATTGAAATAATTTTCTCTCTAAATATTAATAAGATTGGCTTTCATTTCATACTCTTAGCAATGTTGATTCCGTGTACCGTTGATATTAATTTGGTTCTCCGATAAAGAATTATTCTATTTAAAAAAAGTAATTAGTATATATGCATTAAATAAAAAGTATTCGCCCTTCGTAGCAGACTTGTAAATTCCCATTCTCGGGCATTCATCAACATATTATTTAAATTTACAGGAACCGAAATTCTCCATTAAATTCTATATTTGTACCTACTGCTCAATTTTGCTGCGGACATTTCTCATTGGTAATGATGTAGTTTTACGTCAATATTCCTTTATTTTCTTTCGTATATACCGTTTGAAGCAATGTGAAAATGTTAATTTTGCAGCCGAACGATGTTCTCAATTTTAGAAATATTGCAATACGTCCATCAAACATTCCATGTTTAAAACATGAAAGCAGGCTGCGGTGAAGGGACGTGAATTTCCATCACAGCGCACAACGTTTCGCTGCATTTGACCGATTTTCAACGTATCTCCGGGCCATTCATTAATCGCTGTCTCGTCTGCATTTATTTAATAAACTGAACAAGCCCGCGAGATGCCTTTCAAACGCATCCGGCATTTAAGCCAATATGAATAGTGCGCGCGTAAGTCGCTGTCTGTGGGAATATCTCTTTACACAGACCCCAAATAAACATTTACCTACTCTTGCATTGATATATAACAAGTGCTTAGCACCCCTGTAATCTGAAAAATATTAATAATAATAGTATTTATAATAATAATATTAGAAATATAATTATTACTTACTTTGTACCTGTACGTACATTTTACCACAGATATTCATAAACCCATAATTTCAAGCCATTACTTATCAACATCAATTAAATAGATCCTGTTACTGATAATGGCTTCTAATTCTGAAAAGTAAATAACTACTCTGTAATTTGCGCATTAATACATCTAAAATTTTAAAATATTTAAAAGCACTTGATATAACGTGCACGATGTGCAAACTCTTCGTGAATCGAGTGACAATCAGCCAGGAATCTACATTGCATTTTATACCACCAGATTATTAATTTGCTCATCGGGGTAGTGCAAAATGCATTTAGTATTGCTTTATAAAACACCGAGCGTAAAAACAAATATATGATAATACATTCGCATGAATTATCTGGAATATTTAACATGAATATCCGCACTTAACAATAGCGAGTGGTCGGGGTTATTGGGCAGGTCGTAGGCGCTTCCCCCGCCAGGGAGGATGCCGCTCGGGGGTGGGGAGGAGGCAGCGGGCGCGTCTTGTCAGAGTTGCATTCACTTACCGTCCAATTAGATTCCGCGCCGCACCAGATCCAGTTAGATGCGGCGGCGGAGGCAGGCGGCTGGGCTGGGCGCCCCCGGCTCGCAATCAGTAGGCAACTGCGAGATCCGATGACGGCTACGTCTTGTGAGGTCTTCAATGAAAGCAATGAACTGATAATGAATTTGATGAGATTTAATTATTGGGAAAACGTGTCTAGTCAATTATTAAGACCCAATTTTTTATTTTCGAACGTGTAATTTTAGTTGTTTAGAATTTTGTTCAATTTAAATCGTTTTATTCGGGAAAGTAGCTATTTGGAACAAACAAAACTTACAATGTACCGTTTGACAACGTGTTTAATTGCTGTGAAGTTGCAGATAATATGAAATTGTACCTAAATAGCGGGGAAGGTCGTCTTCGTTACGATACTGCTGATATTCTCTGCGCCTTGTATAAAGCTTATAATGGTCATCCAGCTTGGAAAGAAATTAATCGGCGGCTATATATTCCTACATACATCAGTAGAGTGGATCACAGGCAAAAAATAAATTTAAGACAGCAGAGAACGGATGTCGGGAAATTTTCTTTTATAAATCGAACGATTACGGAATGGAGTAGATTGCCTACAAAAACCTTTGAACCCTTTCCTCAAAGCGTTCAACAATTTAGGAAATTAATTTAGGGTATTATTAAGTAAATGAGGGAGAATACTGGATTATATAGCGATGCATAAGTGTTCTATTGTGAAGTGAGGTGTCGTGCAGTGTATAGCAGAGAAATAAAGAAGGAAATGTTTTCAGGTCTTAGTGAAGTGAAGTGAAGTGAAGTGCAGTGTGATCCTGATTGTATAAACATTCAGTGCGGAGTTAGAGTATAGAATTTTTTTTTCTTTCTTTTTCATTTCTTTTCTCTCTTAATGTAATTTAATGTTTAATGAGTCAGTCAGTTTTATATTATTATCATTATTTTACCATTATTATTATTATTATTACTATAATTAGTATATAATTTGCTTCTTATATTACCTGATTATTATTGTTGTTATTATTATTATTATTATTATTATTATTATTATTCCTCTAAATCACGACTTAAGATGTTATGTGTCGGCTGAATATAAAATCTACTCCAGGTTGCAACCAGCTACCTAAGGAGCAGATCTAGGGACTGTCGGTGCCTCTACAATACTTTGCGCAAAATGTGGGCTGTTCCAAATAAAGCTATTTCTTGCACTTCCCAGTCTTTTGGATTACCTGGGAGTTTAGACAAGTTCTTACACAAATTTTGCGAAACAAATCCCAGAGCTCCGATAACTATCGGGACGACCTGTGCTTTTACGCCCCACATTCAGCTGATCTCGATTTCCATACTCTTGTATTTAAGACGTTTCTCTGCCTCCTTGGTAACGACGTTTTGATCGCAAGCTACAGCAACATCCACAAGTAAACACGATTTGTTCTCCAAATCCCGGATGACTATATCCGGTTTGTTTGCTGCTATCGTGCGATCAGTTTGAATTTGTTGGTCGTACAATATCGTACACAATCCAACAGACGTCACCGGTTTCGGTGAGTGTTCGTACCACTTGGGGCATGTGTTCGGAACTTCGAGGGCGGTACAGATCTGCCAGTGGAGGTAGCTACACACCCTGTCATGTCTTTTCAAGTATTCGGTCTTTGCTAGGATTGGACAAGCTGAGACAATATGATTGATGGTTTCTACGTGTTCCTGACAAATGCGGCATTTATCATCTTGGGAAATTTTGAGAACCGCTTTATCATAATGTCGTGTTCTCAACGCCTGATCTTGGGCAGCTATTACAAGTGCTTCCGATTCTGGCTTAATTCTTCCCCTTTTAAGCCACATAAATGATTGATCTTTATTGATCTGCACCTTGTCCATTCTTTTTAGATATTGTCCGTGGAGTGGTTTGTCTCTCCACGACTTCTTTAACATTTTCTGTGTCTCAAATTTCATGTTAAGTAGCATCAGAAGTTCAGTGTCTCTGTCATTCTGGTTGACTTGCACAGTCTTGTTTGCAATGCTTCTTGCTACACTTACAATGCCTGTTTCCCATTCTTCGGTCAGATTTCATGACCTGCCTCATTAGTGGGTCATCTTGATGGCTGACTACATACTTTCCCATCCCGGTTATTATTATTATTATTATTATTATTATTATTATTATTATTATTGGTATTAGTGTTCTATGTGACTGCGAGACTGTTTATTTTTGTTTTTGTAATTAGCTGCCAGCAGGTTATACCCATTTGCAGTTTAAATAAATCTATCTATCTATATTCGTCAAAGAGTGTGCGAATTGTTATTTAAGAGGTTTCTTCTTCATTTGGTTGTATTATATTCATATATTCAGCCAACATTTGTGTAGCCAATCCATTGTCTTTCTTTATATTTTACTAATGTGTCGCACAATTTATCCAGGCTAGATTCTTATGAATGCAGGGTAAATAAACATTTGCGACTCCTCGGTTATTAGACCGTCACCTCACAGTTTTCCCCAATAAAGATGTTTATAATAAAAGAAGTCGAACTGTCTTCGAGAAAAAATTGGTAGATCGAAGAAAAGCAATTGTAGTCATTATTTCAAGTTAAATAGCAGAATATTGATGATTTACAATGTTTCATGGAACTTCTTCAGAAAAAATACAAGTAATTTGACAATCAGCAAAACTAGAGATGCTACAACAACTCATACTTTTTCATTTTATTAAAGCAAAGGTTCCGTAATATTTTCCTATTCTTGAGCCTCAAAACTATACTCAAACAGGAATATGAACTGAGCTGGATACGATCCATGTGCCACTAAACCTCACATGTGTTGACATACACGGACATGTAATTATCAAAATTTTGAAGGTTGAAGATCGGACCCATGTCATGATAATAAACAAACTTCCTGCAGCATACAATTTAACAAGCGGTGCTACAGAATAACAGAATTCCCATGGCTTCTGGGCTAGCTTTTCGATTTTACCTCAAATTCTTCCCAGCTGCCATCTAAAAAGAGACGTTTTTCGTATTTTCTCAGTATTACTAACACTAGTCTACTAATACTAGAATTGAAATACTAGAGTATTATAGAAGAGTAAAACCTGAAAATATATACAAATTTTGGAATCATTATTAAGAAAATGATCAAAATTACTCGAAAACGATCAAATTTGAAAAAAATTACATTATCTCATTTAAAGATGTAATTTTGAAGAGCATGTTTCATTGACATAAAAACCTCTGTTGTATCATAACTACACTTTGATCAAAGAAGATAACGGAGAACTTATTAGAATATTTTTACTGCAAAAGTATTTAGTTATATTCACTGTAGAGGAACCTTATTTTCTGCATTATAAACTTCATGATTGCTTAATAAACTCAGTAATTCTTCGTTCTTCGCTGAGTAGCTGACCCTTTTTATACAAGTTTTTTCAATATAATTTTCAAGCACAGTCTGCTGCAAGTTATTCAACACATCAAGGGACATTCGACGAAAGCCTCCAAAATGAACAGCTGAATAGTAGGAACATTCATTTATGGCCAGGCGTGCGTCTTTTGAGAAATATTTCATCTTGATTTTTCAATTTCACCTTTGCAGCGTACATCCATTCATCGTAACACATAAGCATTTGTTTTGGCTTGTTCATCACAAAATATGTGAAATTCATTAACGCTTCTAGTGCTAATTATTGTGCGTGAGTGAGGCCCGCCTCTGGATCCCCACTCCGCCAGCGCGCCTTGGCTCAGAGCGTGATCGCCGCCGTGTTAATCATAAGTCACCTGATTAACTCGCGCCCCGCGCTGATCGGCGCATGATTCATCGGCGCAAAGGGAAACTGCAGGGCAGCATGTGCTCCGCGACAGCAATTAGCCCAATGGAGTCGACGCCTAAGAGAGATTGACTGTTGTTCCTGGAGCGCGCGCCTCTAACTTGGAAGGTTGTAATTCACGCACGTGGGATTATGAAGGCGGTTAAAGTTGGTAACTAAACTCCTATATTATGAGAACATTGAAATTGAATTTGCTTCGTCTGGAAGCTGTTATGTAGGTCAATTGCCGTTGCGTTAACCGCCACGGGAAGGTGCTGGAATGTCAATAAAGATAGGCTGGGGCTTTGTCTTGGCAATGATGAAAGGCATTTAGTTTCGTGTCATTACCAAAGCAAATGTAACTTCAAAAGGAAAATAACGCCAGAAGGTGAGAACGATTTTATGAGGGAATATGAGAAGGGAAAACATTAATTTGATCAATGTTTACCTGAAAAACGATTATAAACGTGTTTCAATAATGAGCACATCGTTTTTTAATTATTTGGATGTTAAACAAAACAGAATATACATTTAAATTATCTTTAACTTTACTATCTTAGTATAAGTAATATTTTTGAAAATTTATATAAACCCACGAATTACATTTCATGATTTTTATCTCACGAAATAATTTAACAAATTGCTACCATTTTAGGGTATTCTGCAAGGAAGAAACTTTTACTTAAAATGTAAAATTATTACTAAAAGTATTGAGATGATAAAGAACTATTGAATTAATGTGCTGTGGTGGGAATAATGTGGTGCGAGCATTACGATCTTTTTAAGTCATTGTTTGAAATGTGGAAATGTCATGCTCGAACACGACTTGTAACCGAAAGGGACACGAAAGGTTGAATTTTAAGGACGTGCCGCATTTTTTATCAGTTCTCTGTATTGTCGCATTAATGTTGACATAATGAGTGGCTTCTATTACAAAACAGTTGGAATTCAATATGTAGATCTTGTCCTGTCCTTTGGTTTGACAGCCCGCCATGAGCCTTGGGCGACCCAGCCTCTCAACTATTATTGTAAATATATACAGGTGTCTCAAATTTCTAGAGCATATAGTGCGGTTGAAGGTGCTAATGATGTTTAGTGAACTTTAGCTAAATAACTTTTTGCTAATGAACGTATAATGATAAATAACATTACCTAACGAATTTATATATGTGGCATTTGTCCTTGATTGATAAACATCTCGTCATGAAGTATCTTTGCGTCAGAACGCTGAACACATAGGATTATTTTTTAATTTAATTTGTAGTAGCATCAATAACTTGGTTATTAGAGATTAAGAGTGCCATTGTACTTCATTATAGTGTGATTGATGTTTCCAGATACCTTAAATGTATTCGTTTCGGTTGAGTAAATCTGGTTAATATTTGTCGCCGCAGTTGTGGCTTCTAAACCAGTAATTTCATTACCAAAACTTTTTTGTGAGCAGGTATCCAAGGAATCCAGGCATATTTTGTCTCATTTTACTTTCTCGTCTTACGAATACTTCGTAAGAAGAGAAAGTTATGTAATCGTGCGCTGGAAAACTGCTAATTTTCGTTAGAAAATCTCTTATAGCTGGAGTATGGTTTTTTATGTTGTAATGGATTTCATGACTGCACTTATCTATTTGTAATCTTGATTTGCAGTATATTTCTTCTATTATTGTGAAGGACTCTGTAAATATGAAATAGTTTTGTTTCTCAGAAGATTTTTCAAGTTCTCGTAGGGAGAGTAAACTATAATACAATTCTGCAGTTTAATTGAAGTTGGTGGGTGAAGAGTCTGTTTACTTGGTTACAGTTATTGTGTTTATCACAGACTTCAACGCATTTTCTATTTCATTCTTCTGTTGTTAATTTTTCTTTTTATATTCTCTGAAGATTAAGTTATTTTTAATTCTGGGGAGAATCCACGGCAGAACACTGCAGATTCCACAGTGCAGGATTAGTTGCCTACCAATGAGGGGCAAGTGTCGCAAGTCACGAGATTTCCCGCACGTTCATTACCAAAAAATGATATTGGTTGATTCACCTACATGCCCTAAAACTGAGTAAGTTTATTTTGAGGCAGCCAGTGTAAGAGTTGGTTTATTTGTTGACCGATAATCTTAGTGCTTTGCTGCGACGTTCGCGAAGCTCCTTATAAGTTCTTATTCAATTTCTCTCATAATGACTTTTGTGTTCCTTCATCGGGAAACTCTGAGGTCAATTGGACACTTGCCTTTTGAACTTCTTTTGGAACTCCATTACGAAGCTGTGGCTCCCTGGCGCGGCCGTTGCTTCTGCTTCCGCCTGTCGCCGCCCGAGGCGCGCACTCTTCACGCGATGGCTCGCGCTCCGAACGCACATAGAATAGAATAGAATATTTATTTCGCTACTTAGGATACATGAAATAATTCCGATGGTAGCGTTTTCGAATCAATTAATCTACATAAAACAAACATCAAATTGTATGTAACAATTTGTAATATTAAAGAGGTCGCTGATGACCATTGAAGTTATAAAGCGACCTAAAATAAAATTAATAAAAAAAAAACAACATCAAACCACTACATATATACAACAAATATACAAAATGAACATCAAACAACATTACTGAATACAATTTTATGAATTTAATGCATTAACCCTATGCTAAAGCTAACCTTAACATAAAATAACAAGATAAATACAAAAAAATAAAAATTTTAATGTTAACATATTCTAAAAAAAACTTACAACTTATTTAATCTAATTTTAAAATTTTTGACATTCTGAGGGAAAGTCTCTAGCACTGCTGCAGGTAATTTGTTCCAATTTTGTATGGTTCTATTAATAAATGAGAATTTACCTACATCTGTTCTCTGTTTTCTTTGCCGAATTTTGAAGCCATGATCTTTCCGCGCGACGTATGTTGGTTTTGATAGTCTTGCCCGAACTTCACCCCACGGCCGATCACCCCTTATTGCTTTGAATAACGCACAAAGACGCGATTTCTCTCTGCATTTTTCCAAGGGTTCCCACGATATAAATTCATAATTTAAACGTCCCCTTCTAACAAATTTTGCGGCATATTTTTGTACTTTTTCGAGAGATTTTATTTGCCCTAGACGATATGGATCCCAACATATCGAGCCATATTCCAATATCGGACGTACTAAAGATTTGTACCCTAATTCCCTTGATTTTCCACTTCCTTTCCTAAGTACTCTAATTACAAAATGCAATGCCTTCCACGACTTTTTCACTACATAATTTACGTGTTCTGCCCATCCCAGATCCTCATTTAGTACAATTCCCAAATATTTACAGCATTTAGTTCTCGGAATATCCTGATTTCCTAATTTATATGTCACGTCGTCTGTCTTTCTAGAACGCGCGAATCTGATAAACTTGCACTTACAGGGATTTAATATCATTTCATTTGTGGTTGCCCATGATTCTAGCTTATCTAAATCAGCCTGCAATATTTCTGTATCATTTATGTTATTAATTTCCCGGTAAATTATACAATCATCTGCAAAAAGACGTATTTTTGATTCAATTCCCTGCCAAATATCATTAATATACGCTATAAATAACAACGGACCTAGCACACTTCCCTGTGGCACTCCGGACGTTATCTCTACCCTCGATGAGAAATTTGTTCCAATTCGCACCCGTTGCGTACGTGAGCTGAGATATTCTCGAATCCATAGTGCAATTCTTCTGTCTATGTTAAGCTTACTGATTTTTTGTATTAATTTATCATGGGGAACGAGTTCGAACGCTTTGGTGAAATCTATGATAATTGCATGAACAATGGAACCTTTATCTAGAGAATCAGCAATGTCCTGACTGACGGTGACTACCTGACTCTCACACGAATATCCTTTTCTAAAACCGTGTTGGCCTTCGTAAATTATATTATTCTTATCCCAAATTCCGCGTAAGTATTCTGCCACCAAATGTTCCATTTGCTTACATACTACAGACGTTAGACTTACTGGGCGATAATTTTTGACGTTTTGACGCGAGCGTCCTTTAAAAATTGGGACCACTATGGCATCTTTCCAATCCCGAGGAATACATGAATTGTTCATCGATACCTCGAAAAGCCGTAATAGGTACGATACCATAGCTTCTCCTCCTAATTTGAGAATTTCCCCCGAAATTCCGTCCGGCCCTGTTGATTTATTATTACCTATTTTGGCAATTCTTTTCCTAAGTGCGCTCGGATTTAGTACAAAATGTTCTCCTTCGCATTCGTTTACGACGATCTTCCTTTTACCTGTATACACTGACGCGAAAAATTGATTAAATATATTTACTTTTTGTTTTTCGTCTACCACCAAGTTATTACTACCGTTTCTTAACGACGGGATTTCTTCGCAATTTCCCTTACGCCTACGTACGTATTTAAAAAAATTGCTCCAACTTTTATTTTCATCAGTAAGGATCGTTTCCAAATATCCTTCCTGTGCTAATACTTTCGCCTCCAATAGTTCTCTCGTTAGTTTCTTAAATTTCTCATAATGTTGGTCACTGATTTTTCTTTTCCCATATGCCCGCCTTGCTTTGCTTTTTAACTTTCGTATCCGATTATTATAATATTCTGGATCGGGATTTCTTGTTACGATTTTAAACGGTACATAGAGATCTATACACGTATCAATGATTTTCTTAAAATTATTCCAAACCTCCTCTACAGAACTACCAATTCCCGCCCATGTGGAGTAATTATCGATTAAATACTTTTGTAAATTGGCCACGTCAGCCTTACGGTACAAGTAAATGTTCTTAAGCTCAGTTCTGTGCGGTGTACAGTTCCCTTTCACTTTTAGACACACAGCCGAGTGGTCGCTTATACCTGGAACTACCTCGCAACTAGTAACGCACATGCAGCACGGCCACAACCAGAGCTCTCCACACTTTCACTATCGTTCACCGCCCAAATTACAGGTCGGGAGCTTAGAGCTTGTCTCAACTGGGGCGGTGGCTCGCTGGTGGGAGATACCTGGTTGAGGGAGAACCTGCTAGTCGACGGTAGGTCGGCGCCGGATCTCACCATCCAGCGGGGAAAAGTTCATCACCACCACCCGAGGAAAAAAACTCGTACTACACTTGCGGGACGAATGACATCAGTAGTTGACGCGCCCGGAATCACGCACAACCAATCACCACCCAAATTATCTAGTAGTGAACATCCTGGACATCAGTGAAGACATCAGAATTAAAACGACACCACCCCCAGATCTCAGTCATAGATATATAAATGCAAAATAGTAACAAAGATGACTATTAAATTGCAACAATAATTGAAAGTATGTGATCACAAGATTAAGTTTAAAAATTCAATTTTTAGCTGACACAAGACAATACTTCACTCAAGTTAATTTTATTTATAAATAATTCACTGAATGTTCATTTACAGAACAGACTGTAAATAAACAGTTGATAAAAAACTATCGTACGCCATGTGAGTTATGGGTGAAAAATACCCAGGAGTAAACATATAACAATAGTTTATTGAAGCAAGTAAGTACAACTTCCACAATTGAAATGGTTCCTTAGAACTGCCAGTTAACAATTCGCCATTAGAAATAAAAGTTCGTAGCGGGGTTGTTAGCACCAGGAGATTTTTCAGTCCGTAGCGCAGTCTCCGTATTCCAGAAAAGTTGTACCAAGGGAGAAGTTTGCCGAAAGCAGAATATCCGCGCCCACACGCTTGTCGCCACAATGCTGCTTAGCTCGCTGTCTGCCTTCCGGTCGAACTCTTGTGTGCAGTTTTGTGAACGCTCGAAGTGCAAAGCTCGTTCACGCCAATGCAATGTAACCATTCCCACCCTTAAGAGCATCTATTGTCAATCCTGCAACATAAAAAGAAACACAGAAGTTCAGTCCGACGGTAGCCAACCGGCGCGCGCGTTATGTGTGCAAAAATAAAAAGTTTATGTTTCAAGTCCCAATGCTCTGCTTCACTTTTCATACTCCAGCAAGTGTTTAGGTCGCTTATACTTCGCCCCCATTGGTTGGGTTGGTGTGAAGCGACCTAGGAAATGAGAGTTATTTCTGAGTGAGCAGCTTCCCCGAAAAACGCCACCTTCCGATCGCTTGTCTCTCCTTAATGTATCCGAGGCGACGCCACAGCTCTGGACTCGCCTCGGGCTCCCTTCCCGGCGACTGCCTCGCTGCACCAGCGAGCTCCAGGACCTAGTGTTTCTTAAACATCGATACTTATCAATAGTTGAAACTATCGTTGGTTATCGATATTGTGACCGATAGTTTTAGGTCTTTACAGTTCTAAAAGGACAATAACTTTATAATAACAAAAAATACTGAGAGCATGCAAAAGCTTTAACACAATAAATGAAGAAATAGTTACCAGATATACAGCACGATTGGTCCATAGATTCGACAATCAACATATATTATAATTCGACTTCACATACCAAACAAACACAACATTAACTTGATTGGAACAAGTCTTTTATTTGTTGTTAAAATAAAGCCACCGATTTGAGAAACGGTTCCGTGTTAGGAACCAGAAAATGTCAAGAGAGCGACATGCGTGTGGGGCGCTGCAAGTGTAGCAGGGCCAATAAAAAGCGCAGAGGAGGCGCGTGCGAGGGAGACGGCGCCTGATTGCAGCGCAGAGGGGTCGGCGGGCCAGTCGCCCCCTCCCGGGGGGGCTGCGAGCGGCGTGGGCGCCGAGGGGCGATCGGCGTGAGGCGCAGGCGGGCACGGGCGCCGGCGCGGGCGCGGAGCGCATATCAATCTCGGAGGTGTCACGCGCGGGTAATAACCCCGGCGCAGCGCGGCGCAGCGCGTAGGGCGCAGAGGGCGCAGGTAATAGATCGGCGCACGCACCTGTCACGCGTTGCGCGCGTCGCATCCCGCGCGGGTGACACGCGCCACGCGCCGCCGCCCCACGCCACGCGCGCCTCGCCTCGCCACAGCGGCGGCGCAGGACTTGTTCCTGCTTCCTACTCGGTAGAGTTAAGGCTCAACTAAATTATTGTTTCATTGCTTAATTACGGACGCGGCAACTGATGAGGTTATTGGTCCCGTAAGTGTAGTGTATAGTTTTTCATGAGAGATGTCTGTGACCTTCCCCGCTGGATGGCCTTACCTGTCGGCTAGCGGGGTTTTCTCCATCCACGTATTTCCTACTAGCAGGGTACAGCCCCGGCCGGGACAAGCTCGAAGTTTCCGACCGGTCTCCCGGCATGTGTGGTAGTGTAGTGCATGTCAGTATAAGTGTGTGGAAGTGGAAGGTGAAGATAGGACAAGGAAGAGGAAGGAAAGATCGCGCGCGATCCGTGACCCGTTTGTTACGTCACTGCTCCGGCATTCGCCTGGTATAGATCGGAGAAACCACGGAAAACTAGCGATCAGAACAGCCCGCTGCTAGAATTCTCCTCCAAACTGTCTGAATTCGTCCTAGTGTCGAAAATCCTGACACAGTCAGGACTCGAACCTAGAACCTCGTATGCAGAGGCACTGCAATGACATCAGTTGATGTCCTGAGCCCCCGCTCCCGGTCTGTACTATTGAGATTGGATTAGTGCTAAGACAAATCGTGGGATAACTCAATCGATAAGTGGGTCTGAGAAATCCTTCGTAAGTTATACACACCCTTTGGATAAGCTAGTAAGATTTGTTAAAGTGACCGACGTGTGAAGCACGTACGCACAGATATACACTTTACATACCCATGATTTGAAGCATTTTGCATTGACTTGTGGAGCGCGCGCGCGAGGCCAGCCAAAAGTTCTTGTGGAAGACGATCATGCTCGCACTCGCACGCGTTGGGGATTCTGATGAAACAACACAATTGACACAAACGGTGCGAATGGCACGCGGCAACTGGTCAAGGTCCCGGGTAACATTTCAACTGGAAGTAACGTTAATTAAATTGAGCTTGTTGCATTTACCGCACAGCTTGATGCAATATGCACATTGCAGCTGAAATACAATTGCCTATTGATAGGACTTGTGATGAACAGACGACAAAGTTTCCGTCCAACTCGAACCCGCGTGCGTACTGGAAATCTGAACTGACTTGGTTTCGTTGCCTTTGCGAATGCTTTGAAAGTTGAAGGGGAGGTAGAGCAATGAAAGCGCCAGGTTTGTTGAAATGCCGCTGGACCGAGGTGCGGGCGGCGCGCTCTGGCGTGGGCGTTGCGGGTTCCTGAGGCGCGTCGCACGCCCACTGGGCGCGCGACGCCGCGCAGCGACACGAAAGGAGCGGCGCCCACGCGCGCAGCCCGGGCGGGCCACTCGATATCCGGCGTTCGCGCTCTCAGGCAGCAGACGCGCTTCGTGCCAGCGTTGAGAGATGAGAGGCTTACGTACGGAATCAAATAAAACTTACATACAACTTTGAAATGGTTGCTAATGCGCCCTCCTAAGATAGACAGACACACATGTAAAGTATAGTATTAGATGTGTAATACTATGTTTTTTGCTTGGGAGCGACAAGGAGTTGAAGGGAAGAGCTTCAGAAAAGAGAAACGTAAGAATAACACGGGGCGCGGGGGGGGAGGTGGAGGGGGCGCGCATGGTCGGGAGGGACGCGGGCCAGCAGGAGAAGGGGCAAAGTGCGAGGAGAAGAGAGAAGCCTAGCGGGGAGGAACGCAGTGCAAGAGAGAAGTGGCGGGTGGGTGACTGATGCGGGCAGAGGAGAGGTGCGCGCTAGAGGCGGACGCGTGGCAGGGCGTGTGCGGGGGGGGGGATGCAGTGGTGGAGGGAAGCGAAGCGGGGAGTTTGGGTTAGACGAGGTGAGAATGGAAGCGCGGTGAGGAAATAACGGGGCAGGGCAGGATTTGCGATGGGCAGACGTGTGGGGAAGTGACAAACGCGTGGTGAGGTAAGGTGCAGGGAAGAAAGGATGCGCAGCGGGAGGGATAATGAGGGACGGGGAGGGATTGGGGCGGTGACGGGTGCGCGCAATGTGTTCGGGGGCAGGGAGAAGTGGGAAGGATGAGGTGCGGGGAGAGACAGGGAATGATGAGGAGCGAAGAGATGTTGCGTAGGACGGATGCCAGGCGGGGAGGGATGCGGGGTCGCGGGGAAAGGCGAGGCAGGGAGGAAGTGGAGTGGAGAGGAATGGAGTTTGCCGAGTGACGAAAGATGCGGCAGGGACGGGTTCCAGGCGGACGTCTCAAATACTCGTGGCGGGGAATATGAGGGGCACGCGGTGAAGGAAATTAGTACAGAGCAGGAGATTTAAACTTGGACAGAAGCAAGGCGGAGGGAAGGTGGACACTGGGAGAGAGCGAGGAGAGAAGTGGGTTTTAGAATGGTGGGAAGGAGGACAGGTAGATCAGGAGTGGTGGGGAAGGGAAATGAGGTCTTGGAGAGTAGAGCGAGTTTTTTTAATACATACTATTTATTTTTCATTCGGAAATACAGTATTCAGTTTCCATTTACGTTTTCGTATGCATTGGATGCCTTAAAACTATTCTTTCTAATCTAAAAAACTAATACTAACTACAGGAAGGGGTAGAAAGCTACAATCTGCACCTCCTCTTACCAAATGTTCGAGAATATGTTTAGGAAGGCGTTAAAAGGTTGTCGGTTTTTATTCGTGTTGACGTATAGTCTATTGAGGCGAGGCTATAGTAGAAGGCGTGTGGTATAGAGTTGATGTTTGTGTAGAAGTTATTGGAGAGATGGGCTATGTGTTTAGTGATGGATGTTATATTCAGTTCTTTGTATGTTTGTTGGATATAAAGCACGGAGCGTGAGTTGCTAATCGCAGAAATCTATTTAGTAGTAGTTGCAGTTTATTGATGGTTGTAGCAGATGCATTATTCCAGACGGGGCACAGTGGAGGCCATGGCAGCCACGCACCCCCAAAAGACCTAGGGTTAGCGTTTGTTATCTTACTTTATACGGCACAATTAATTTAAATATTTACTTAAATTAAAATTATGTAATTGTTTAAACGATAATATTGTATAGTATCATAAATACGCTACAAAAATTATATATAATATAATAAGTATGTTTATTATTTAACAAGAATCTATGATGCCCCCTCCGAAAATGATCGGCTGGATCCTTCCCTGACGGGGCACGCGTGTAATATTAGGGGGTCTGATATTTGATTTGTAAAATATGATGTCATTGTCTATTGAAAGGCAGCTTTTGGAGTTTATTAGAATTTTAATTTTTTGCATTTTATTCGTTTAGTTTTGGTTGTAATGTGGGAATTCCAATTCGGTTGTGTGTCAAAGTTGAGCCAAGATATTTGGCTGTGAGGAGTGGAGCGAGGTGGGTGGTGCGAAGGGCGAAGGGAGAGTGGAGCGGAGGGGCGGGGCGGGGCGGGGCGTCCCGCTCTCTGGCCCTCTGGCTCTGGCCGCAACGCCGCCGCACGTGTTCGGCATGAGCCGCACATCGATTGCGCGAATCCGCGCCGCTTGTCCCTCGCAATAACAGCCCCCGCGCACCTATCGGATTTGGGAGGAACATAAACTCGCCGCAGATCAAAGGTTTTGCGCCGAATTTTACATGCGGTCCCGTCACTTGGCTGAAATATGTCTGCGTTCTCCCATTTCTCTTCCATTAAACGCATTTTAGTGTGTCAGCCTAATTCTGGGATCACACGATCTGATTTGGTACGTTACCTTCATTGCATTGAAACGACAAAATAGCGTGGCCAATCTTGCTTTCGTTTATCTCTTTTAAAATTAGAATTTAAAATAGCTTCTACTCATGATTGATAATTTTTCCATTGTTAACAAATAATTAGTTCAATAGAATTGTCACTGACCATAATCAGTTGTAATATAAACATACCTTCTATTGCGAGATAATTAAGAGAAAATTCTGCTTTGCAGAAAATAAATGGTGAGTTGTATATGTACGTGAGGGAAAGTTATTATAGCAGATTCATTTTTTAAAAGAATGTTGAGCAGTGTATGAGCTAACTAAGTAAAAAAATAATTTAGTGTGCAAAAAAATAAATATCCGTATTCAAATTATACAAGAAAAATTACACTTCCTTTGTACTTAGGGAATTACGTATATGAAGATCAATGGTCATTGAGTTGAAGGTAACACAGACTTGAAAGTCATAGTAGAAGGCATACAGCACTTTCAGAGAAGCAATTTCTTCGAGATCCTTTTCGACTTACGGGGGCTGTGCTTCACTACGATGAACATGCGGCACACTGACGAAGAGTTGTTCGGAATCCGACAACGGGTCTGGTTAACACATCTATCACCAACTTGTCTTCGATAAATCAACAGCCGTCACCGAAAGTTTCCTCGGCCACGTTCTGCAACTTACAAAGTACAATTCACGAAAAAATCCAGAATTTACTTCACTTTCATCCCGGTGTACGGCGCTTTATTTATAAATTTGTCCAAACAACGTTGTTGCTCTCTCGGGTTATAAAGAAGCGCGAGTTGTGTTAGCTGGAGAAAATTCAAGGAGACGCTAAATCTCCCAAACTGGGACTCGGCGGCGTCTGTTTTTCTTCGTAAAGGGAGCTGAAGAAACGAGTAACTTCTGCGTCTTTTACGGAAAAGAGCTCCGTTACCTTGAGGGGGCGGAGGGGGGGCCGTAGCTCGCGTCTTGGAGCGCGGGGCGAGGCGGGGGGCGGGGGGCGGGGGCGAGATTAAGGCAGCTGCGAGGGGCCGCGCCGCGTCGCGCCGGCGAGGGCCAGCCTCTCAAATTGGCCGCGACAGCGCCGCGGCGCCCAGCGGCGGGATGGAGCGAGCGATGGCAAGGCGATGGAGGGAGGGGCGGGGCGATGGCAAAGGCGAGGGGTGGGGCGGGGGCAGAGCGAAGGCGGGGCGAGGGAGGGGCGGGGGTTAGGCGGGGTGGAGCGTGCTAAGGGTGAGACGGAGGTGGGGGGGTGAGGGCGTGGCGAGGGCGGGCAGGCCGAAGGAGAAAACGGTCGAGGACGGGGCTTCAAGCGCCGATGGTAAAGAAGGGCGGCGGTGGAGGAGATATTGAAAGTAGGAAGTCCAATAACTAACACGATATTGGTGATCGGAGGAGAATACTAGAGAAGGCAGAGGAGGGGGTAGAAGAGAATGTGTTGTGGGATTTCAGCTGAGACGGGCGGGTGCGGGCATGTGAGTGAAGGGCGAGCAAGAAGCGATGGGCGCGAGGGCGAGGGGGTGACTGCGAGGGCGAAGACGAGAGCAGGCGGAGACGAACGCTGGGAATCCGGAGTTTGAAGAGCTCCTGGAAAAGAAGGGATGGCTGGATGATGACGTGAAATTAATAGAAAATGTTATAATTTCGATTCAGTGAGAAGATTCGAGAATTTAGATAAGGAGTAGAGGGAAGAGGCTCCGGGGAGTTTGGCGGGCGCCGGGCTGTGGAGAGCTCGCGACGGGGGCGTGCGGGCGGGCTCCGCGTCAGGGGTCAGCGGGAGGGGGAAGAGAAATGACGGAGAGAGCAGTGGCCATTGAGGCGAGCGAGAGGTCGCAGCGAGCGGAAGAGAAAGGGAGACAAAGGTGAGCACAAAGAGGAGGAGGCGCAGGAGCCATCAAACGAGTGCTCCTCGGGGCCAGTTAACAAATGCGAACATCAATCTACGAGAACTGAGCTCTTTGAATGTTCCGTCGTAGTCCGAGTATTTTTGCTCTCTTCCTTACAAGACTGGAGAGACGCGCAGAGTCTTGCGTGAGACGACTTCGCTCGAGCGCCACTGCAATTAACACAAAATCCGCTCGCTGGCAGACCGGTGGGGGCAGGGTTTCGCGCACCTCGACCTCTCAGTGCTCGAGACTTCGCCAACTGAGCCACAATGTCGAGGTAACACGCAAGGGTGAAAGATAGGTAGAAACTTGTAAAGCAGGAGTATACTTACATAAAATAGTGGGAATGAAATGTGAGTTTTCCATTAAACCAACGGATATAGCGAGAACATTTTGAACTCTTGCTGCGTATTCATCAAGTGAAAGAAACTTAAATGAAGCTAATATAATTATAAAAAGGTGCAATATTAATTCGAAAAATATTAATGACATCTTTCCCATCCATTTTTTCAAAAATACAGCATATAATACATTAAAAATGACAGCTCCTTTCACAGAGAGTTTGATTAAATGAAATAAGTTTAGTGATAATATTTAAGTGTAATTTCGTCATGTGTACTGTTTACGTAGTTCAACGCTCGTGATGTCATCTATTCCTTTCTCAAGATGCGAAACGAAGCCGTCAGGACCATTTCTCTCAGCTGTGAATCAGCCCACCTCGAGCGCAGGTCGCTCGCACTTAACGACACTCGAGGCTGAGACGCTCGAGCGAGTAAATGGAACGCCTCTACCACGTGTTATTTAAAGTAGCACATACGTTTTACAACTGTATAGCGGCAAGGGCAGCGTGCACCCGCCGCAGGAGCGGAAGGAAAGAAAGCGCGAGGAAAGTGGACGAGCGTCTGAACGACTGCGCACGACGCAACAAAGCCCCAGGCAAGGGGGCTTCGAGAGAGCCGCGAACGAGGCCAGGGCCGCCGGGCGAAGGAGGGCGCGAAATCCCTTAACGAATGGGCGGGCGACGGCGCGGCAAAGGGACAAAGAGGGCTCCGGAGGCCACGAGGCAAATTGCTCCAAGGGCCGGACGGAGGAGCGTGTGTGCGCGGGCCGAGTCGAAAACGGCGACAGAAAGGAGAAGCGGCGCGCGATCGCTCGGGAGGCAGATGAGCTGCTGGGGCGACGCCGCGCGCCGGGGGAGGGACGGGAGGAGATTGGTTTTCCGAGGAAGGCGCAAAAAGAGGCATTGGAGGGCGAGTAGTGGGGCGGGTCCGGGCTGTGTGAACAAGCGGGCGGGCGGGGTCAGCCGGCGCGCACCCCCGAGAGAGACGAGACGGTCGCAGCGAGAACCCCAAGTGAGGACGTTAAGAGAAGACAAAGAGGAATGTGATACGCGGGAGTAGAGAATAATATCCTGTTTCGAGTACGTGAGAAAAGCAGATGTGCGGGTGCAGGGCGGCACGGAGCACCAGCAGCAGAGTTCAGCGAGGGAACGGATCCCTCCGGGGGCTCCTGGACACATTCTGGCGCAAAATGTACATAGAGGAGAGAGATAAAAATGTCCTTCGCTGAGAGGGGTCTGCCAGATGGATAGCGATCTTACGCAAACTTCAATGGGACCGAAAAGTGATTGGCTAAACCATAAACCTTAGACAGTGGTGATGATGGGAGTGAAAGACCATCACGGAAGATGAAGATGGAAAAAGGGATGATTATGATTAAAAACACAAAAGGGGAGAGGCTGGAACACACAACAGTAGTTTGAAAGAAAGGCATGAGTAAGGCACGTGAATAGGTTGGGAGGAGCGGCACACGCGCAGCTCCCGTGGCGGCCTTTCAGCGCAGAAAGAGAGAGGGTAAGGCCGACATGTCAACGTGCGAAGACAATCTATCCAATGACGAAATAAACAGGAAGAAGGGGGCATAATCAGAGGCGTATCTACGGCATGGCAGACATGGCACGTGCCATGGGCGCCACTCACAAGGGGGGCGCTATTTAGAAAATATACGCTAGAGCAAATAACAAAAACCCTAAATTGAGGTATCCTGACAGGGACACTAATTCCATGTTTGCCATAGGCGCCTGGATATCTAGATACGCCTCTGGGCATAATAAACGGGGAGAGGGGGCTCGGTCACTAACTGATGTCACTTCGGTACTCTGACCGGGAGATCTAGGTTCCACTCCGACGGACGGCGGCAGATCATTTTGACAACTAGCCAAATAGCTACTGGCCGAGTTCGATAATAGCCTAGTCTAGGTCGATCTTGCGTCTAGAGAATTCAGAGGCGGATGCTTGATTGGTAGTTTTCCTCCTTCAACACAGGCGAATGCCGGAGTAGTTACCCTACCAAACGGCCACGGGACCGCGCGCGATCTTTCCTTCCCATTCCTTGTTTTATCCTACCCCTCACTTACATACACTCCATGCACTACACTATCACACATTGGGGAGACGACGCTTCGAGGTTGTCCTGGCAAGGGCGGTTACCCCGCTGATGGGAATTACCTCGTTGCGGGAAAAACCCCGCTAGCCGACTGTAGGTCGGCGCGGATCTCGTCATCCAGCGGGGAAAGGTCTCTGCCACCTCCCGAGCAAAAAAAAAACATACTACACTTATGAGGACTAATGACCTGCGCAGTTTGACGCTCCAGGAATCACTAGAAATCGATCAATCCAGAACGACGAACAGTGGGTTAGGTTAAGAATCTGGCTGTGAAATTGCAAGAAGAGCCGAGAGGATCGTTGGACAGGGTGGAGGGGCGAGGAGGTGCGCGCGGGGAGGTGGTCGCGGGGACGGCCGATGGAGGCGGCCTGGGCGAGGTCGGTTGCCCGGACCGGGGCAGGGGGGGGGCGTCCCATTGGCCTCCTCAGCGCCGCCTGGCGCGCCAAGGGCCGCCGTAACTCTCGCATCCTCCGCAAATCGATGTGGAGCGGTCGCCCAAACTGGGAGCGATTTCACTCGGAAGTAACAGCCCCCGCGCGCCCCCGCGGCCTTGTGGGGGGGGGACGTCTTTACGGCGACGGGCGCTTGTTGCAGCGACCCCAACAAAATAACCAACAGCTACCTGCTCTCTATAACTTCACGTCTAATGCTAGCCGAAGCGACTTTTGATGAGTCTGGACGCAGTCGATACCCTACTCAATGGCTTGTAATCACTACCGCACAGGGGACCAGCAATGTATTCTTACGACTAAATTTCTCCTGTGTCGTCAGTTATGGTGTATTAAACGAGAAAGCTCAACAAAGTATAGAGTTTATTCACATGTCTTTATTAATAGTATATAATTATATTATACACTTTTATGATATTATCCACTTTTATTTATACACAGGCTTTTATTATATTTTACAAGAAGTTCAGATCTACACCATTATAATTCTACAAAATGATTTCATTAAACTCATTCCAACTTCGAAAGCACTTTATCAACTTTCTTCTTTGCAAATTTTCAGTATAAATACAATAACAAATGTTGAGAGGGATATAATGGCTACGCCAGTGTAGGGTTGTGATGCCGCAGATGGTGCTAGTACTTTCCACAAAATGAGATCCTTACGACTGTATTTTCGACTGTTCAATTACGGCGTATTCTATCTTCTCAAAGAATTACAATGTGAATGAGTTGAGAATCACGCACAGCTGACACATACACAAGGCTTGCACATTCTCAATAAAGAATCAGAACTTTTCACCATGACGTCTAATAAGGTTAAATATTCTATCGTAAGTTTACTGCGTGTACTTTGTAAGTAAACTCGAAATAGATATGACACTGATTTCAGAAGTAGGCGAACATTTTGATACATAGTATTCAGAAAGGGACAATCCCACATATCGCCCAGAATTTAGATATCGAGCTTCAAAGTTAGGATGCATCTAATTTTTCACATCATTTTGAGTGGTTTTGGTTTGTTTGCGTAAAACTTTCTTTTTTAGTACTAAGTTTATTCAAAAATTTATAAATATACGTTACTTGTAGTATGGATCCTTTGGGAAAAACCTCTTTGTACATTACGTCATGTAATAGTGTAGGTTGGATTTTCATTACCAGGTAAATAATACAAGACAGCCACAGATTGATTTTATTTTCAATATTTCCTACGTTGCGAACAGTGGACTCAATATCGAAATCAAGAGGACCCCCAAAACCATTACTTTATCATCTCCATTTCCATCAGGATAGAGGGTCTTACAAAAGTAATGAAATGGCAGGGATATTAAATGGAGCCTCGATTGAATGTCTTTCACTTTTCACGAGCAAATCTTTCCCACCAGTCCAAAGGAGCACGACGTTGTCTTTATTGACGACGAGTACACCAGAATGGCCTTCTCGCTTTTCTTGGAACGTCAACTGCAACTACTCTACCCCCATACGTCACATACAGTTTTACTGTTTTTTACTAATAAATGAAATTAAACTAAAGAGCCACCAAATTTCTGTGCCGTGTACATGGACAATGAATGCTCTTTTTTTACATCACTCTATACACCTAAACTATGAAGTCAGTGAGGGCCTAATTCTGGGTTCTTTTTTGCAATTGATTATCAGTTCAAATTTGACAGTTGTTGCAAAGTTTCGCTGCTTCATTCTAAAAGTCTATAATCGGGTCATTTTGCAACACAAGTACTCTACTAAAGCAAATACATGTATGCTGCGTCAGTACAGTACTCTTTTTTTACCAAAGTCTTCGTTAGGAAGATAGCGTCTTAGAATTAGGAGTAGCTGCGTAATTTGATTTGAAGCAAAAAGGTGATGAGGCAGTGCAACTTTCAACATAAAGGCCACTACGTTTTGTGGTCCCATTTTTGCCCACCAAAGGACATAGCTCACAAATTCACCTTCGACCCACCCGATTAATATTATTTCTATGTTCTTTTCCAAAGATGAGCCAGTCTTCTCGGCTTCTCTTCCAGCCACTGAAA
>JAHLJT010009355.1:146495248-146540626 GCA_031308135.1 Acheta domesticus | reverse complement strand
ATCCTCCCACCCGTTCATCTTCCATCCGTTCATCCACCCATCCGTTCATCCACCCATCCGTTCATCACCATCCGTTCATTCACCCATCCGTTCACCCTCCCTCCAATTCATCCTCCCATCCGTTCATCCTCCCACCCGTTCAACCTCCCACCTGTTCATCGTCCAGCCCGTTCATCCTCCCGCCCGTTCATCCTCCGCCCATTCATCCTCCCGCCCGTTTATACTCCACCCCTTCATCCTCCCATCCTTCCTTCTTCACAATCGTTCGTCCTCTCACTCATTTATCCTTTCCGCAAACCAGTCCATTGCGGTCGCTTGCTACCGCACGGCTTCTGTCAGACCGCATTCGTCGCCACCGAAGCCGCCGGCCCTAGCTTCCGCGTCGCGCGGCCAATTTGGCTGCAAAGCGTCGCCGGCGCGTGGTGAAGCGCGCGCCCCCTGCCCGCCGCTGCCAAAGGCGAATGAAAGCGCCCGCGCGCGACGCCCGGGACCAACGCCGCGCGGAATGCATGCGGAAGTGGGCGCGTTCAAAAATGCGATCCTCCGAAAAGAAGCAGGCGAGAGAAAGCTCACGGCTCGAGTATTTTGTTCGTGAGCAGCAACCTAAGTCTTCCGAATTTTAGTTTTCGGGAATTTTGATTTTCGTTACCGATTGATGGAATTTACTAGCTATCTTACGTGATCTTGCTGATCACGATAAAACGGGTTGCCCCGCCGTATTTCAGTTTGAGGGCTCCCTTGAAGGAAGTACGCAACTAGTAAAATAGTTTATAATTATCAATAAAAATATTTAATAGATTTACAATTCTAGAAATTCACACCTCACGGAATGCATGCAGAAGTACGAGCGGTCACAAAACTATGAATCTAAAGAAGATAAAACAGTGCGTTAAAAGAGAGTTGGAGATCCTGTCTTTTCTTATGACTAACGACAGGGTAGTGTTGCTTCTAATTTTGGTTTTCGTTCAAACTTTTCTGCTTGAGACCGCTGCATCTTGCTGATAATGGTAGATTTCACGATGTGTCAGTTTGGTAACAACCTTGAAGAATGAAAAATAATAATAAATAGATTAGAATTATGAAGGAAAACACGTTTGTGATATTAGTAGTCAAACTCAATATATTGCATTATAAAATGTATTCTGTCATACACACACGATAATGTATTATTTTTAAAGAATATTCTCTCTTAATACCATGTTATTAAGTTAAACACGTTCTAGAAGTTAAAAAATGTTATATTCTCTTCACAAATTGCTGCATTCACTACGTGAGTAAAGCGTTGGTAGATTACCTAGCAACGAACACCTTGAAGTCTATTTAAATAAAATCTGTTTTCAATACTCCATTGCACTTCACCAGCCGTGTCGCAAGATTTGAATGGTAGGTCACGGACGAACCAACAGACGATGTAACCTCCCCGGAAGGCTCCTCATTCTCCCGCGCAAAGAATGCCTAATTGAACGGCGGTGGCCCCAATGCCGTTCACCAACATTGTGTTGGAAAAGAAAGTACACACCCTCGGTCAGCTGGTGACTAGAAGCGTCTATGCGTATGTGTGAGTACGTCACTGCTCGTGTTTCTGTGTGTTGGAGGCAAGGCGTGGCTTGTCACCATTGTACCACACGCGTCGGAGAATCCAACTACTCTGTCCGTAAGTCTTATGTTCCAGTGTTGCCACAGTAACCGCCGTAAGGAGTGCCTGACTACGAAACTTTTTTTAACGAGACGTGAATGAATAGAAGAATGGAAAATGGACTATTCTACTTTAACACTGCAGGCGATATCTCTTCACAATTGCCGAAACACACTGGCTGTTTCGACGAGGACGAAAGAAGAAATCACGACTGAAAGGGTCTATGGGACTCCTTACGTTTGTCTCCTTAATTGTACGAGTGTCTAAAGCAACTCTGGGACCTTGTTGGAGACGTCACTAAGTAAACAACAGGATGTAGATTGTCTCCGACGAAAACACAACTTTGAAATATGAAAGCCAACACTACAAGGTTAGAAGATGTCAAAATGGTTCAAGAAAACAAAAAAATAGTTCATAGACACATAGTCAGTCATGAAGGCTATCACAGAAATACAACTTCACACAAAATTTAAAACCTACTTTCCTGTAACGCTATAGAAATGAAACGAAATTCCCAGCACTTTGTCTTCAAGTTGAGAAGTTTGAGATACTCCCCCATGTAAATCAAATTGATGCGTGTAAAATTTGATCCCACATATGCTATTATTAAAAAGAATTCTCATGAAATAAGTAACTTTATAATATCTAAATTATAAATTTTCTCTATATAAAATTACCTTTCTTATCGCAAACCTACATTCATAAAATCCTTACAGTCTAGTACACCATGTTTTACTTTTAAGAAAAAATATATTATGGTTGTTTCAAGTCAATTTTCGACGAATTATATTTGTCTGAGTAAATTGTTGAATTTGAATATGAATGAATATGAATATGAATATGAATAAATATGAATATGAATGAATATGAAAAATTACCGAATAAATTGGAGGCTTGAAATAAAAAGGATTGTAAGTGCCATTTTCATACTTTCGAGAAAAATTAGTTTACAAGTGCGTTAAACCTATTGGCACATACAATCCTGCTGTTTATAATCACCCTGTAACACTATCAAGAATGCAACTGGACTTTGCTTCTTATTTAGTTATCGGACTTGATTCATTCATCATTATTCTGGTAAACGTAATTTAACAGAAATGGCACTTATTTCAAGTCTCTATTAGTGAATTATTTTTATAGAGTGAATGAGAAAATATCAATGTTTGCACTACAAATTCGGTCAAATTAATATTACAAAAAATCACAATGAAACTGAATACGTAACAGGAATGAGTTTGAGAAAAATGAAATACAGAAATTCGAATTCCAACAAAACTGGACAAATGAAACGACCTTAAAAATAATAAGGGATACTGAATCAGTGTGAGAGAGAAAAAGATGGAAACAGTATGAAAGGAGGGTCAAACAACGTGTGTTGCTACGTGTTTGTGTGTGGGTGGGGGCGTCTGGTGGGGACTGAACTGAGAACGAACTCAAACAACGGGGTGCGTAGCAGCGCTCCAGTTGCGACGAAGGCGGCGGCGGCGGCAGCCGGCGCCGGGGGCAACGGCCGCGTTGCATCAGCGCAGCGCGGCGCCGCCCCCACCGCCCGCCCCCCCCGCCCCCCCCCCCCCCCCGCCGCCGCCACCGCCGCCACAAGTGGGGTACCAGCGCGGGCGCCGCCGCCGCCGCCCGATACAATGCCCACTAAAGCTGTCTGCACGGCGAAGAGCACACAGCAGCTCCCTGCTCCGTCCCTCCCCCGCCCCATTCCCCCCCTCATCACCCGCGCACCGTTCCTCCCTCCTTCTCCACGCCTCCGGCCACACCACACCCTCCGCCCCCGCTCAACGCCTCTCCTCTCCGTCCCCCATCCCCCCTCCCGCCGGCGGACGAGCGATGCAGCAGCCATCCCTCCGCTGCAGCCGCTGTCCTAGAGCCCGCGTCTGCCCCGCTGCAGCAGTCTTCCTTACGGCGCCTGCGTTCAACCGCCCGGGAAGCAGATGAGGCAGATGGCTCCGATGCGGCCCGCGCATTACTGTGCTTTCAGCCAAGAGCGGGGCTGATTCATGCCTCCTTCCTCCTCCCCCTTCGAGGTTCCCACTTGATAATATCGCGTTAAAATTATAGAAACATCGTGAAATTACCGTTCCGGCAGCGTATCATGGTATAGTAAGGCTACGGCATAGTATATTAGCTTGTTCATAAGCATAAAATGTTGGGTATGCCCAGATATGTGTACATCATTCTAAGGAACTTACTGAAAAAAAGAGTGCTTACAGCAGAAAATGGCCAAAATAATTGCACAGTAAATGTATATTACGTATTTTTAAACCGTTATTGTGTAAGATGGGAGTCGGTTTACTACTTGAAACAAGTGCTTCTGGAATCTTCATGTTTTTCAATAACGTTTTTGAGCGTACATCATCTTAAGAACATATACTTTTATGAAATACGAGACATTTACGAGCTCTTGTATTGAGTGGATAGTAATCTGTTGAATCGATTTCAATACGAGAGTAAATTGCTACAATTCTTATTAAAGCTGAGTACATATATTTATCACAGTCACAATTATCTAGAAATATCTAGAGTTGCGAAAAATATATTAAAATGACACGTAATTTAGTCATTAATATCATAAACTACTTTGTTTCTCCTACCTCCAAGCATTTTCCTCTCTCCAACACAGATCTGGAACTAATCTTTGTTCCTATTCTGCTACTTCGAATTTACTATCAATTGCCCTCGACCCCCTTCTACTATTGGCATGACTTCTCGTGTACGTGGCAAACCAAATCTTGCCACAATAAACCAAAGAACTTGCAAGTCATTGAAAGAAACTGAACTGTTAGACTGGGATAAATGGTGTTATTTTGAGAATGAAATATATTGTTTCATACATTCGGGACCTACATAATAATAAACATCAGTTTGTGAAGAAGCAGCTTCTTGAATCTACCTCGAATCCTAAACATTGTGATTTCAACAATTCATCAATACACGATAATCTGCTCATTGTCATTCATGTATTCCAACGAACATTTATGCATTGTATCCGCAGGACTAAGACAATTATTATACAGCGAAAAACACAAAATACATTTTCTCTCGAAAAATCGTGTTATGAGTGATTAGAATTTTCCATCATAGAAACAAATAGATGATTGAAGAAATACATTCGGCCAAAATGTGTGTTTAAAATAATTCGAGATAATGTTACCATAATGCTACAAAATAGTTCCATAGAACTGATTGACGAATGAGTTTTGTTAAGAATACATTCTAAGTTCTTTGAAGGTCCTATAATTTGCAGGCAGACAGACATATAACAATTTTATAATCAATCTTTATTCAACTTGAATAAAGATTGAAGGTGAATAAAGATTGATTAATAAAATTTGTTATATGTGAGTCTGCCTACAAATTATTGGACTTTCAAAGGAATTAAAAACATTTTTAAAAAGGCAGTCTTCGAATAATTAAATTTGGAATTACTTTTGTGCAAAGAAGATATGAATACATTCATCCACTCCATCATAAGAAATGTTATTGCTTTTTAAACAACATTCAAAGTTCCGAAGTGTCAGGATAGTTCGACGCCCTTGAAGACGCGTGTGCAGACTCGGTCCAACGTCTCATCTTGCGGCCCGCCTGGCCCAGCGTGGACACCCCTAGCGCGATGCGTGACGGCAGACCCACTTTCGAGCGGCGCGCGGGGGCGGCGGGGGCGGCGCGGGGCGCGGGTGAGGGGAGGGGAGGGGAGGGGAGTGGCGGGGAAGGGGGCGGGGCAGACACCTGCGAGAGGGCGATTCTCGCGTCGCGGATCCGTGCCGCGCCGCCGCCGCGCTGGCTCGGGTGTCGCCGGGGACGATCAGGTGGCCGTGGAACTCCCTGCCGAGGGTCACTCGGGGAGAGGAGACGACACACGCGGGTAGAGCACTCGGAGAAAAGGAATCCTAGCCAAAAGGAGAAATGAAAGAATACTTCTTTACAGGGAGAAGACATGCGGGTTCGAATGACAAACTAAAGACACTAGTAAGGCAGAGGAAGTTCTAAAGAAGAAAGAAAAACGATCAAGAAATGAACATATTCATGGATGTATGTACTAGAACGTTGCTAGATTACACTGCAAAATGGTCCCACGATGACAAAAGGGAGAAATGCAATGAAACGAAATAAGGAACGCACGACATTTTATCGGATTGAAATTGATATTAAATTTGTAATTGGTGTTTAATTATAGTAGCCCATCCGCGTCAGAGGAAGGTGTCAGGCGAAGTAGTGGCACAGCTATATTAACATGATTATTGAATAGCAATGTGCTTTAAAATAAACGTTCAGAAGTATAAGAGAAACAAAAATATGATAAGGACCAGAAGATATTTTTTCTCAGAGTATTAGAACTTCATATTGTTGGATTTGCACATTTATGAGAGGTCTGGGAGTAGACGATAGATTCATTTTAAAAGCAAACCTATCTAAATAGATAGGCAGAAGGTTTGTAGGCCAGGCACGTGAAACCGCGCCCGCACGAGCTACTTGTCCACTTGTGGGGCCCGGCCGCCTCCTAGGGATACGAGCAACTTCCCTTACTCCGCTCTCATTTTCCTTAAAATCCAGAAAGGGATGCACGTGCGCAAGCTGAGGCAGGTGAATTGTGGCTTCTTACGAAAAAGTTTACCAGGATGTTTTCTATCAAAAAACCGAGGATTGTATTATGTTATATTCTTCACTACGTATTACTAATTAATGTTCATTTTCTTACTAAATTTTCTTCCTTACATAAACATCTTATCTAAGTCACCGGAATGTGTAAATGGCGCATTATTTCCCTTGTTTTTGTTTTGTGTTGTGCTATTAAATCATTCAGTAATTTATTGTATTTAACAACAGTGTGAAATAAATACACAAGTCTCTATAAGCTAACAATTCTCACTCATGGACGGACAGCGCTTTTAACAGACCAAGATATTTGTCTGTTAAACCTTCTAACTTGAACGTAGAAAGTTCATGCTTTATAACACTCTTAAGTGAACAGGATTTCAAAATCAAGATAATTTTGATTCAGTTTTTAATTTTACTCTCAACTGAGAATTTGAAATCTGATTAATGTATTATTTCATTTTAATGGATAATTTATTTACCTTAAAGAGAAAATATCAATTAATATAGCTAAATTTGTGACAACAACTGTCAAGTAACTTCTCCCAAAGACTATCATGGGTCAGGTATACAGTGACCCCACTCCGTAGCATTTGTACAACCTTTACTATAAAATCTCGCATCCAATTCTCTGGGCTCAGTGCCCGCGAGCTCTAGTGAGTGTGTTATCTTGCTCGCGACCTTGAAATGCCTTGATCTAGACAAATAAAGGTAAAAGGTTCAAAAGTAGAGTCAATGACGTAGATGATACTAATGGAAAACTCTGAATATCACATATTTACCTCATCCATTGTGATTATAAGAAGAATTTAAAGATACAGTTAAGAAACAATTTCAAATCACTCAAAAAACTATTTTAAATATATGAAGACGGTGTTTTTCAGGATTCTCTTCAAGTTCCACCGAAACCTCGCGTGACATTATGATTAGAAATGCTTTCTTGTTAGCCAATTCCCAATAAAATCTCACTTAATGTATTTGAAATATTGTTCAGGTGTTTAAATATGTTATTTCATACACCACAAGGTATTTTTCTTCAGTGACAATGTTAATAATGATAATAAGTATATCAAACACATAGATGCTAAAATATTTGCACTAATAACTTTTCTAGAGTACATATATCAATAGATAAAAGGATGAGGAAGTAAAATGTGCCAATTTAACGTCTCTGGCACGTACACAACTCTCATGAGCGTTGTTAATACTTCATTCCTACAATATTTATGAACTACGCACCGTTACCTGCATGTATTTCTCTTTAATATTGATTACATACGCCATAATTTGCCAAAATTGTAAATGGTCCGAGTTTCCCAATCTGTTTTTCGAAGCTCAGCCTTCCGTGTTCCTTCTGCAGACGGCCATTTGTCAAGAAGCGAAGCAGAGCCGTTCCAGGCAGCTTTAATTTATTACGCTCTCGAAGCAACATTCAAATGCAATATACCGGTCGGGTCGCCCGAACTCACGAAAGACGCGATTAGGCGGGCGGAGGGGGGAGGAGGGAAATAAAACGATAAAGGTGCGCGAAACGCGAGAAGTAGAAATGGCCGGCCGCCGCCGCCGCAGCAGCAATATGTTTCGGAATGGGAATAACAGTGGACAAAATTTCTTTGATTATGATGATCATCATCAAGAAACGGATTTCTTTGTGAATACATATTTACTAAATAAGCTAATATCGATACTAATATGCATTATCTTTAAGTTTTACAATGTGTAGATTATAAAAATGCTGCTATTTTCTATATTTTGGATCTGGTTTTCTGGTACATATTTACATGAGTATCCATACAGTTTCCATATTCATTTAAAATCAGTTCATATAGCATATTAAGCTTAAACAGTGAAATTTCATTAAATATTAAAATGCATCTCAACAAAAAGTTTCAGAAATCCCTTAAATATTAGAGGTTTTTGAAAATGGAGGGAGAATTGACAATAGGAAAGCAAGATACAAAACCGATAAAGTTTTAATTTATAGGAACAAAAAATAACCATGCTACGGCCCCTGAGGAGCCTGATTGCCCCTGCAAGGTGAAGGGGCAGCGCGCGGAGGTGATGAACTATTGGATTTGTGGACAGATGAGCTTGAGACCCTCGATGATCTGTGATAAACGCGCCCCTCGTTTCGGTACTCCATACTAACCCCCTGTCCGTCCTTCTGATGCTCTCACTGGAAATTGCCATGACAACGATAGGGACTGAGACATCAGAAATCAACTTATACAGCTTCTTATTGTCAGTTACAATATAGTCAGAATACTACGAGTTGGCTCAGTTCTATTAATCTCTCTATTAAGCCAATGTAAAATATCAAAATTAGCAGTCAGCCAGTGTAAAATTAGGAAGTTACATTTCAGAATTTTTGTATCTGTTTAAGAATTCTACAGACTCTGAACAGTGCGACGTGTTGTTTCCAAAAATATACTCCTATCAAGTTTACGAGGATATGATGTCGAAGTATTAGGCACATTCTACAACAGACGACGGATTGCATGCTACCTTTCCTTCTTCATTATCTTCACCTATAACTACATTTAAAACTTTATTTGAAGTTACGTAAGTGCGCGTGGGATTTGGAAATAAAACCCTCATGAAAGTAATCTCAGTTTTTCTGTAAATCTAGAACTCGTTTCATGCTGAGTCAAGACTCGTGATGTAATGTTTTTTCCTAGCAGCATTTTCCTACAGATTAGGTGGAAAGAAATGAGTCACCGATTCATTTTTCATTCATTCATTTTTGTAACAATTTACTGAAAAATTAAGATCCAAAAATTGAAGAAATAAGGGTTGCTTAAAACTATCTACCCTTTTATACAGTAATTTGTAAAATAAAATAACAGACAGTCTGGAGTACGATACACCAGCCATATTAGTAGCTACATGTGCTTGAATCTTGTAAATCGTGTCCAGTTTCAGAATAATGAATTTTTGCCCACTCTTGCGTCCCTCAAGCCACCGTGCGCCGCCGCCCTCCGCCGCCGTCCACCTGGCGCGCATGTCCGTCTGGGAGGAAAAGCGAGATCTGGTTCCGAGGGCGGAGCGGGTCTGGTGCTTCGCCAGCGGCCGCAGCGAGAGACGCCCCTCGAGGACGGATGGGCCTGGCTCGCCTTGCGGGACTTCCCCGCGGTCGCTCATACGCCACCGAAACAACGGTCAGGTGGGCCATGGGTATCACCCATAGAGTTAATGGAACACATTTCTCGTTTGGTAAGTAACAATAATAAATGAACATTATTTCTAAACATAAGATTGTGCATACGACTACGTACTTGTACTTGCAAGAAAATACGCTACCAAAACAATGGTCAGGGCCTCACCATAGGTATCAACTACAGAGCAATGGAATACATTTCTTGTTGGGTAGTAAGAATAATAAATGAACATCATTTCTAACCAAAATTGTGCATTCGACTTCGTACTTGTACTTGCAACGAACATACGCCACCAAAACAATGGTCAGGGCCCCACCATGGGTATCAACCATAGAGCAATAGAACACACTTTTCTTGTTGGGTAATAAGAATAATAAATGAACCATCATTTCTAAACATAAGATTGTGCATACGACTACGTACTTGTAAGTTGCAAGAACATGTTCTATAATAGTAAATATTTTTTTAGAAATTGAATGGGAATATTTATACTGATATATCAATTACCATGTTCACTGAAAGGTTGAAAATAGTTCGTTTTTTTAATTATTAGCACAAATTACAAAAAAAACTCCCTTCCGACTCATAAATAATTTACTTTTTTGTAGATGAGGTAAAGGTTTGTACTAGATTTCACTTCGTTGAGAGACGATGACAAGGCAAACAGTAAGACGTTTCATGAAGCCAAGTTCCTGAAGATAATAGGACACTTTTGTTTAGTCTTACGAGAATTAATCAAGAATTAGAAAAAGGTGATTGTAAATATTGTGGAAAAATATTTCTAACAAATATCTTCATGCGTAATGGGTTCATGTCATAAGGAATATTGATTATAGCTTACGTGCTAATTTGTAAATTTACAATTAAATAGGCTTTATAACCTTTCCTTCGAATTAATCGGTAGTTTATCAGGAATATGCATCTTTATTAGTGACTTAATCACTCTTTAGCTTCTTCTCGAAAAAAACGAGAACTAGTGACTCCCACAACAATAAATACAAAAAAAATGAATGTGGAATCTTCTCAGATAAGTGGATGTCAATTTATTCTTTAAACAAGACGCTTCGAAGTTGATTAAAAACTAACATTATCCGCAAAATAATCGATGGCCAAAGTACATACACCGATGCATTTCCAAAACCAGTTCAGAACCTGCACATCTCACATTCTTTTTTGTTTTCTGTCCCGCGCGACACGCTAAGTCGGCCCACCCACGGCTTGAAGGGAGCCAGAGAAAGAGAAACTGGAGCAGCACATCCTCACGTCGGGGAAAGTGCAGGATGTGGCATGGCGGGGGCGGGGCGGCGCGGGGGCTGGGCGCGGAGGCAGGGGGCTTAGGAAAGAACGCGCGGTTGCCACCGCAGCATAGTCCACGTTCGCGTTTGCGGTTGCCTCGCGGAGGCCGCTGTGGCGCCCGCGAAGCGACGGCCTAAAACCAGTGTTGTCAAGGTCGATGCCACGAGCGGGAGTCCATGGCACGAGTGCCACGACGAAATCGCCTCTTCACGCAGTTCAAAACCTCGCCGCAAGCGATCACCCCGATATCACGGACGGGGTTACTTATATTTCCTTCTCCTGACACTAGTGGCGCAGAGAAGCTCGTGGCATGGCACGGTGCCGCGAGGCGTGCCACTGCCACCAATAGCAGACCTTGACACTACCGGCTAAAAGAAATATTCCGTCCTTACTCGCCCCCGTCGCCCATTGGGAATCTCCAGCCGTGAAGATGCTTCGGCTTTAAGTGGCCCAGGCGGGCAGTGCTATTTCAAAACGAATAAAAAGAAATATGTAGAAACGAACACTTTCTCACTGTGTGTTTTCCGTAGCTCCAGTCCGTCTGTGCGTGGTGTGAATTGATAGGAGATGCCGCGCACTAGAGAGTTGGAGGTCACTTGCTGCTAATGTAATAAAATTTCCCCTGTCGAGGACACAATTACCGTAATACATGTTCTAGGTTCCTCTTTTTATATTATTCTTACTCATTCTCCTATTATTCGTAATTTCAATAAAGGAATCTACGTTGAGAAAATTGGGTTGTTAAATAGGTTTATTGGCTCACTTGAATTGAGTATTGGGCTTACATTCAAGGTAACAGGCTACATGTTTGTAAATTATGAATCATATCGATAATAAAATAACTGAAAATGCTGTTTTCGTCATGTTCCCTTTGAGTAGTTGTTCTTTTAAATTATTTTCATCCATGAAGATAATATCCAATTTACTTCTATTGTTACAGAATACCTTGTTTTGATATTCTGAATCTTGAGAATAAATTTTAATACCGTGCCATGAATTATTAGAATGGGAGATCTAATTGATACATACGCCCTTTGAATGCATACTTATTTTGCAATAAATGCAAACTTTTTAAAACGATTGGGGCCTTTGTAGAACTCATGCCTGCATTCCCTATATACTCATAAATGTGCCTAATTTAACTCTTAAACATTTGAAACAGCGTTAATGGAATTCAACGGAGGTTCTCTACCAGTAAAAGTTACTTAAATATTTGATTCAAAATATTACAAGAAAAGGCTGGAGTTGAATTAATCCATTGAATTCGATACTTTGTTAGTTTAAAAATTTAATCTTATTTTCTTTTGCAATTATTTCAACGCTCAAAAAGTACGGTTTCATTTTTCACTAGTAGTTAAATATACTATTTTTTAAAAGAATATTTATATTAGTAATTTATATTTATAATAAAAATTACAAGGTTATTTCGCAAAATATTATACATTTTCTCATTTTAACTATTATTAAAGAAGTCTCATTTCGAATAAAATCTAATAAATGAAAGTTAGAGACCATTAAAGAATAACCTTTTCCTGTACAATGTTTCTTAATGAAGTTATGTTATACAACCAAAAACGGAACTGCATGAGATACATACCACGAAACGCTGGACTCTAGGCTCGTTCTTGCAATACAACATAGTCATGCAATGTTGCATGTATACAAACACTTAATTCATTTCTCTTTGTATGTGAGTATGTTTTTATTGCACTTTAACATCTGAAATACGTAACGAATTTAAAACAAAAAGTAATAAGCACAATCATAATCGACATTCGAAAGAACGCCAAAAACACTTTCTTGTGTTGTTAGAAAGTTCTAACGCAGTTTAATTTCCAGGAGGTTAGAAACCATAAAACAAACGAAGCGCAATATGCGAATCCCGTCTCCGCAGCTTTTCCCTGGGCGCGCTGACGTCTGTTGATCTTAGACGCTCCCCTTCCAACAAAGGCCACTTGCTTTGTCCCGTTGCTGTTTTCAGAACTCGTGAAAGTTACAAAGATGATTGTCACGCAGCCTTTGACAATGGAATGCATGAATTTTTAATCTTGGCGTGTTCGGCGAGATGATTTTATTTTCATGATTATTTATTAAATTATTGGTCTTTGATGATGATATTTAGTTTCATGTTTAGTTACAATTTTTCAACGTTAGTCTGTATTGAGTTTTACTACCCAATTTAATTCAATTATAACCTTGAATTTTATAAAATAATTCTCATTTGGGTCTACTAATTAGGGCCGGGGAAAATTCGACAATTGTTTAGAAACTAATAAGAGAGTAGGTATTTGTTTTCAATTCTCGTCTGATGATTAGAGTTTTTCCTGCGTATGAGAGACACAAGGGGGTATTTAAGTTGGAATAAAAATTAGTTGCCAAATAAGTATTATTGGCGAGTAGCCAAGCAATTTTGTATATCTCTAATGCCTAAGATATTTTGGTACGAAGTATAATGATCCACCAAAATATAAACAAAATCATGCAGTGTTTCATTTTCTACTGTTTACTCTTGAAATCAATTTCCTTTTGTCTTCATTCTTCCAACTTTTACTTACGAGGCGTTCATCTAATACTGATAATTCGCGGTTGTGGTTGCTGAAGTCGGTATGGTCAGTCAATGGTAAATATTTCCTTTCTTAATAATTTTCATTGTAAAACCGTAAATTGACTTCAGTTCTTAGGCAAAAGAACTGGCCTCACAGCCTGAGCATTTCTATATATAAACACATTATTATTATTATTATTATTATTATTATTATTATTACTGAAAACAAGTATAGACAGGAATGAAAAATGAATGAGCGGATTTGACGGGGAATGAATGACAACAAATTTTGAAAACTTACAACGCTGCGTACACGAACAACATGAATGGTTATGACTTTGCTGACAAACAAACCGACCACGCTTTAGCAACGCTCACGTTACTTCCATTCACCGCAAGAAGGATGCGATAAAGCCACAATCGCGCATTAAGGAGTACAATGTGACCTCGAACAATGGCCGTCCCTATCCATCAATGCTTGACCGGAAGGTTACATGGTATTCGTTCCGACAGTGGCGGACTTTCGACACTAACAACACGGTTAGATCAAACTCAACCACTGACAGGAAGAGAATTTGAGCGACCAGCTGCTCTAAACGTTAGTTTTCCGTACAGTTTTTCGACCATAACATGTGAATGGCGGAGCAGTATCTTAACAAACGGGTCAGAGAATACGCGCGTCTTTCCTTCCCAATCTTACCTTCTTTTCTCCCTTTACTCGCTCTCTACATGCATTACACTACCACACGTGTCAAGGTAAGGGAGCTTAGTGCTTGTCCGCTGGCGCGTTGCTTAGCTATGGGAAGATACCTGGAAGTGTAAACATCCCATGCCGTCGTTTAGGGCGGCACTTAATTTCACCTATAACCGCCGCCTCCCTAAATATAACATACATCACATTTATAGCATTAATGGCCTTAGTAGTTGACGCACCCGCAAACAATAAACGTCCAGTAAATCAAAATCCAGACATGCGCAGCAGTGTTCGTCTTCTGTCAGCGAGTCGCTCGAGGCGACCGAAAGCTGCCGAACCCTGCGGCACGCCAGCCACCGGAAGCGATAAAGACACGCGCAGACGCCGCTGGAGAAACATCTGGGGGACGACGGCGGAGGAAGAATAGTCGGCACGCGACGCAGACCGCCGCCTCCTCCTCCCTCCTCCTCCTCCTCCCGCACGAAACGACGCTCGTGGGACTGAGATGCCGTGGAGGCGAGCAAAAAGACGAAGGGATACGTCGCCGGAGAAGAGGAAGATGCCGTGCGAACAAAAGGTCGTTTTAATGTGGAACAATCAAGAACACAGAGAAGAACTTGATATCGAACTCGGTACAGGATGTCGAAGTAAATCCATACCTAAGCAAGACAATAGGCGTCGTGATTTCAAAATCCTACTGTAGTACCGTTGCTGTGCCATTCAAATGTCAGGCGCATTCGATGCGCTTTTGAAATCTTACACTTGATGGTCGTCAATGCTTGCACTTTCTTCCGACGTGGGTGGTATGACGACGGCTGCAATGACAGTGACGACGATGGCGACAGCGAAGACGACGACAGTGACTACATAAACATTTAGATGAGGCTATATTGCTTAAAGGAATAAAGTGTGTAATTGCATGATTTTCCAAATAGTCTTTCAAAAATGCTTCTTCTGAAAACGTACCCCTAATATATTACTTCTTCTAACATATTTCAGGTTGTATGAAGTTGTTTATTAAGTTAACCGTTGTGTTTAAATACACGTGCCAATTTATGTTGGGAAAATATGTTAATCGTTTTTCTTCGTAAAATGATAAAATGAACTTTGAAACGTTACCACACACACGCGAATGGGCAAATTACGTCACTGTTGGCAACCGCATACAACAAGTAGGAGAACGCAACATGTTGAAAAGCAGATCGCGTTCTGAGGGTGACGCCCCGAGTAGCTTTACACTGGTGCAGTCTACACACGCAGGAACGACTATTAGCCGACGTCAACGACGTGTGATGGAAACGGCGATGCCATGGACATTGTAATACGCATACATTGTAACACAAAGTCTGTGATAGTGATTTTGACAATCCTTTCGTGCAATAAGCCGATATATAACTTTAGATGTTCCACAGAGGTAGTGATAACAATGATAACACATTCGGGTAGTGAAATAGTAGCTCTGGTATGTGGCGACGTGTAGCAAAGCAAAAGAAGATGAGAGCTATTAAATCTTTAAAGGGAACATTGTAAGCGGAAGTGGAGCCAGTTTGGACGACAAAAGCCACACTCGATGCAATGGCGGCGTCGTGTGTGATGACAGCTGTGTCGGGTGTATGACAAGTTGATTGACCGTCAGGGGACATCGACGCACGTATAGCAAACGAACCTCGCTTCTACGAAAGACGGTATCTCTACGTTCCGCCCCGCGGAGTCCATTCTAATAAGGGTTCATTCGTGAGTTGCTATGGTACAACTTCTTCAAAACGTAGGAAAACGATAAAATTTAAAATGTTCTGAAGTTGTACACGGGAAAATTATAGAGGATCTGTTTCAATGAAACCATTTTAAAATACAATGTAAAATTAATAAACTATAAAATATTCTAATTTCACATGAGAATGAACTATTTTTCTTAGAATCAGATCTTTATAATAAAAAATGGGTAATACACAAAATTATTTAAATATAATTATATGAATTACTATTATATGAAATTATTTGAATGAGACCGTAATGTACCATTATATCTGCATTATAATTAATTATAATTATTTCCCAGTGGGTTGTTCTAAAAGTAAAAAGACGAACTAATACTAAAATTAATACATCAACCATCTGAAAACAAAAATGTTACAAGAGCGTGAGCGAGAAATTGAACCAAAACAATGACATTACCCACTTGTACTCTCCAATCCTAATATTTAATTTTTTAAAGTATATTATACAGAACACAGAGGCTTCTCTCTACCGCTTGCTCTATTCCACAATGGACAAAAAGACAATTTTCCGCAATGGCAGAAACGACCTATCTGCACTTTCGCATCCATCTGGAGAAAAACAAACCAAAGCCCGCTCTAGAAAATCGGTGCCGAAGAAAGATGATGCAGAAGTGGCACAGCCGTCGCCGGAGGAATGCATCGCGAGAGATTTCTGTGAAGCTCTCGTGGCGGAGAAACCTCGCGGACGCGGCGTCGAGTGTCACGTGCAGCCGAGGGTCGCTCGTCGTGAGGGCCCTCGCGCTGAGAATGTGGAGGGCGACCTCGCGTGCGGAGCTTTGGCGAACGCGCGCGTCCCACTCGTGCTCTTCCCACTTGCTCTCCGCGCATTGGTGCGTTCCCCGAACGGTACTCTCTTAATCTGAATCAGTGAAAAACTACTGATTGGCAGTGACTATTCATTGATGGTGTCAGTTGTAATCCTGCCACTGACAATCAGTAAATTGAACTGAACAAATCAGTGAAAATTGGGTCCACTTTTTGAATCAGTGAATCTTCACTGTTTGAATCAGTGAAACTTCACTGTTTGAATCAGTGAAACTTCACTGTTTGAATCAGTGAATTCTGTGAAAACAGCAGCACGCGAACGACTGAACGATCAGTGAGCGATTGTGACGCGACACTGACGACCAGTGAAATGCTGGCGGTCATTAGGAAAAGGTTCACATATTCGCTGATTGTCAGCAAAACTACTCATTTCGACTGAAGATATCAGTGATTTCGGCTCTCACTGATTGAATCAGCGACAATTTCACTGATTCAGATTCAGAGAGTATACATTTGATAACAGTCTTGTTTGCACAGTCCATAATTTGCTTGAGAATCGTTAATTTTAGGTGGAAAATTAATACTAATGAAAAATGTAATACAAGATAATTGAATAATTCCAGTTAAATAAAATGTAATTTTGTACACCAAGATGAAACGACCTTGAATTTGAAGTTCACCAGCACATTTAGCTGCTTGGAAAACTTCCTAGCGGCTAGTTCTCGAGCGACTAAATGTGCTGGTGAATTTCAAATTCTAGGGCATTTCGTCTGGGTGTACAATGTTACATTTTATTTAACTGGAAATATTCAATTATCTTGTAATACATTTTTCGTTAGTATTAATTTCCCACTTAAAGTGAATGTTTTTCTAGCAAATTATGGACCGTAGAAACAAGACTGTTACCAACTGTACTGCCCTGCGAGTGTTTTTTCCGCTGGTGCTGTTGCCCGCTGGTGCTATTGTCTGCTGGTGCTCTTTCCCGATGATACTTAAGCCCTATGATGCTGTTGCTCAATGGTGCTGTTGCACGCTGATTCTCTTGCCCGCTGGTGCTTCCCTCTCCCCATTTGTGTTTTCACCCACTAGTGCTTTTGTTCATTTGCCTCGCTCTGTGCCAGCACTCGTGTGTTTATAAATGCTAGTCCTGAGCTTCCTGCACTTTCATGATAAAAATAGAGAATATCGTATGTCGGCGGAAGAATTTCTGGCTCTCTGAAAGACAATAGTCGTAGTCACATGATTAAAATGACATATTGAGCCAAATAGTATGTGTGACAGAACTGTATACTTAAAATGAGGATACTTTTCGTAAATTTGTTCTTGTATGTTACAACAGCAAAATAATCGAAAATGACAGTGGGACTATGTATTTTATTAGTGTGCCGCTATCGTAGAAAATTTTGGCCCTCACTCGCCGGTGCCCACTCAACCCCCGTGCGACGCAACGCTGTGGACGGGAGATTTTCAAGATCTCGCCCTGAAAAGCATGCTTTTCGCAGGGCCAGAGCTTGAAAACCTCCCGTTCGCCGCGTTCGCAGGGGAGTTGAGGGCACCGTTCCCCGACGAGCCGGCCCGTCCGCCGAGCAGAATTTTCCACAACCGAGGCACACTAATAAAATAGTCACTCTGTGTATCAGGTCACTTTCAAAATTACATCCTAATCATGAATCAAAATGCGTCTACCAACCCGCTAATACTCGTCCACTGCATCTTGGAACTATGTGCAGTGTGTACCTTCTACTTGCATCATGGGGTTCGGTGGACCACCTTGCCGTCCGTTCCTCTCCAACCACTCTTGAGTCCTGCGGTAGCTGTGGTCACACCTCGTCGAAGAGGTACCGCCTTCCATCTTTGTTCCTTTCCCTTCCTCTCTCTTTTCCTGTGTTTTTCCCTTTATTGCTCCTCTCTCCCACTCACTGTTTTTCTCTCTGCATTCTTTCCCTTCACTTTTTAGTAAGTTGCCTCACCTCATTCATGTGCAGAAAACTTGTTTTATTGGCTTGAGAAACATTAGGTAAGAGATTATTTTAAAAAATCACTCGAAATTCCAAACGATAGCTGTAGTCTTTTATTACTATTGACCGTATGGATTTTCTTTTGCAATCGTTCGTTGTGAGAAAGTTACTTCAGCTATAAATTCATTTGATCATAATAAAAACCAGAGAATTCAGGCCGAGCTCTCTGGTTTTACGTAACATTCTCCCAATTTCTTTTTCTTTCTTCCCTATTTCTCCCTTCCCCTTTTCCTCCCACCCTCCTCTCTCTCTCTCTCTCTCTCTCTCTCTCACACACACACACACACACACACAAACACACATACACACACTTGTGCTTGCTACTTTTTACATATATTTTCGGTCTCGCCATGCACGTGTTTACAATTTTGCATTTTACACTTTTTATCCGTATTTTATTTTCGTTCTCGGCATGCACGTGATTACATTTTTACATTTTGCTCTTTTTTCCTTTATGGTTTATTTTCGCAAGCGTAATTAATGCTGGGACCTTCACCAGATCGCCCTTGCCCCACCCTTCAGTCAGTGCTCCCACAGCAACCACCGCCTCGCATGCTGGCGTTTGACCCCGCCGACAGCCGCGTGCCAGCTGACGTCAAGAAGCACCCCGCCGCTTCGATGAAATCTACGTCACACGCGGAGTCCGCGGAAGGAGCACAAGGGGCGTAGTACGCGAGGGGACAGGGGAATACCATGGACTTGGCGAACAAAAGAAAAAGTCGTAGACATTGGAACCTATACGGTTGTTGAACTCATTCCATTTAAGATTGCAGGCTAGAAGATAGATTCAAAAGAACTCAAACACACAGGAAGGAAATCATTTGATAGAAATATAAGTAATAGATTTCTCCAATGTTTCGTATAAATGCGAAAAAGTTTAAAAATTGAAGAAGTATAAATTGGTTTCAAGTTCATTTCATTTCCTAATGAAGTTGCACGATATTGAAGACGCTTGATTTTATTCATAAACTCGTGTAACTTATTTTTAGGTATTCTTATGAAAAGTCATTTTAATATTGCTCATGAATCTTTTTATGTTTTTTCAAACGTTTAAGCGTAATTTTAACAAAATGCTTGTATACATTCATTGAAATATTAGAAGAGAGGCTCGTTGTATGTCCTCAAATAGACCCTTATTCCGCAAATTGTGCACTGCACACCTGTAGGCAAGAATCAGCAAAATATAATCATGACCGACGTATTTCCTGATGTAGTAAATTATAGTTTAACTCAGCACATACATTTGTTCACTAACGAGTACTTTCCAATGACATATATCGCCAAAAAGTCGAACATCAGTAAAAGTTTGTTCTCGTTTAGACTCCACTTAAATTTGCATTGGTTGGGAGTGTCGCGGATTTGAAGCTCATTAATAATGAGCACATATGTATATCTCTGGCTTTTTGTGCAAGTAAAGTTGCGGAAGAGCTCCTGTACATGTTCCCAGATACGAGAGACCTGAGATTGTAAGTATCTTCGTATTGTTCGAGAAACACATCATACAAACAGTAACTGGCTTCTGGTGAAAAATGTCTCGAGAAATACCAACATATTTTGTATTAAGTGTTCAATATTTGAAATGAAATTAACTACATACTAAGCTCGTATTCGCTTTATTTCTATGTATCAGACTTGACACTTTTAGCTGGAACACACTTGAAATCGGCATGCAGTACATGCCTTCAATAAAGATGTTATCGTACTTGCGCCCTGCTGGTCTGCAGTCGACTGGTAGCAGTTCATTCTCATTTTAAACAAATTATTCAAATTGAAACCACTATTGTTAAATTCCATTCCAGTTTTAAACTAATTATTTACATCCCAACATATAATGCATTGCAAATTGTATATCTGAATTACGATAAACCTGAAATACCGTTTATTTTGTGCTCTGTTCTAAGAATAAAAACGTGAAATGTTTAGCTCGCAAGTGAACGTAACATAGGATTTACCGCAGTGCTTGCGCACCCGCGTATGAAGCCCGCTCGCAGACGTTCTCTTGCGCTTTATCTTTCAGGGAAGTGGCGTGAGCGCAGACTCTTCCTGCTCGATGCCAAGCGCATCTTCGCCATCAGCAGATCGACACGCTCGCCGCAGATACGCTTTTATCAGGCGGAAGATGCGTTCAATACTCCTTTCACCCCGTTCCACAAATTTTGTCTGATGATTCACGATAAAGATTCGCGCTTGTAGATAAACCATTACGTAAGTGAGTAAGAAGTTTCGATTCACTAGACTTCTCGGTTACGAGAAAAAACAAAAACAAATAAAAGATAAAATAATGTAGTTGACACTACAAATGCATATTTTTTCTGAACTTGCGCAATCGATTTAGAAGAAAATATTCTTAATATTTTCTTTCTTGTTTACCAGAAAATTTCCGTAAAATAACACATTCAGCAGAATCAGATCGTGTAAACATTTACCACACATTTTCTTTTGAATGCATCTTTTTCTGAATTTTTGATCTTAAAATTCGTCTGGCCTCCGTCAATAAGAATTAATCGTTTTACAATAAACCTTAACAACACGACGTACGTAATGAACATGTTAGTAAAAGCAACATATCTGATCCTAACTGCCCATTTATTTTTCTTCCCGACTATACCGAACTTCAGTGTGTCTCAATCAAGGCAAAAGAAGTGACGATGTAACAACTGCTTCCATGCACAAGGTTGGTCGGTGTAAAATCTTGCTCATAATCCGATGGGTTGAGTACGTACTTGCTCTATCCAGTTCGACCGTCATTAAATCCTGATCCCCCCATTAAACATTGATACAATGCAATAAATAACGGCAATAAAATTCAGACACGAAGCTGATGACAACGCCCAACAACACAGTAAAAAAGGCGACAGCGATCCCTGGCGGAAGACTGTGCCGAACATGCCCTGCCCGGCCGCCGCCGACACGACCCGCAAATCGTAAACAGATATGCAGCAGAGGGACAGCGCAAAAAGTTGACGGAGATCCGGAAGAGGCACAGTTTCCGTAACAGGGAACCACCTCATAAACACTTCACTTTTTGCGCCGCGCGAAAGCGGTGGCGGTGGCGGTGACAGCGGTGACGGTGGTGGCGGTTGCGGTAGCGGTGATGGCAGCGGTAGAGATGACTCCGGTGTCGAGTCGGTGGTTTCGGTGGTGGCGCGGTTGCGGTGGCGGTGGTTTGGAGGACTCGACGGTGGTAGAGGGTCGGCAATTGGCTGCGATGGTGATGGCGGGAGGCCGGACCTGAATGGGTAGGACGACGGTAATTTTGAAGGCGGGCACAGCGATAAAGTTTGTCTATCATAAATAACCTAGGATGAAAAGAGACAAGTATTTCTTTTTCATTTATTTTCTTCCCGTTCGACTTTCGTCTTTCGGGGATGTTGACGGATACAATGTTACACACAATGAATTTACGGGGCCATCCTAAGGCAAATGTGGGTCTCAGTGCAACCCTTCACTATTTTAAAATTTCAAATTAGAATTACTTGACTAACGGAAGAGTTGCATTTATTGTCAAGAAGTGGTGGGAGGGTGTTTATGGGAAAAGGGGGCAAATGATTTTATGGCTCAGGGTGGGCGAAAGAGATTTTTGGGGAATCTGAATCACAATGAAGCTAATTACGAATTCCTCTATATATAAACCTCTATAAAAAGATGATTTGTATACTACGTTTCATCGTCAGTTAATTTTTCTAGCTGTCACTGTCCATACCAAACATTCCATTCTTTAAAGAAATTTCTCAATTTTTTTTGTTAATTTTCTGATTTCATTTTAACATACTCGAAGAACATAACTTCGAATTCGAAGAACAGTATAACATAGCTTTGTATTTCAAAAGAATTTTAGAAGCTTCATTAAAAGAGCCGTAAATAATTAACAAAATTATTCACACTTTGTTCTAAAAATCAAAGAAATTTTAATTTCAACACATACCATCCAATCATCTAGTTTACGTATCACGTAAAAATTAATCGTCTTTACACCTTAAATGGCATATTTCTCCTTCATTCCTTGAACGAAAGCGAAATGCGTTGATGACATTCCGTGCACTAAGATCTCGTTTCATCTGAACGTGTTCTACAACGTTTCTAGGTATTTTAGTGTTTCCGCCATTAGTCGCTGCAGAGCGCTCCTCGAGAATTCGACGGCGCTCCAGATTCCGAAATCAATTAACATAATCCCGCGTCACTTCCTCCAGCCGCCTCTCGCTTTCTTCTTCTCCTCCCATTCGCGAAAATTCCTTCTCCAGCGCCGCCCGCGGACGGCAGCCGAGGAAGGGGAGAGTGCGCCGGAAGTAACAGCTGCGAAGCGCGGACGGGCGGGCGCACGGACGGATGGATGGGCGGACGGACAGACGGACGGGCGGATGAACGACACGCATAGAGCAATGGCCCCTAGCTTCCATCCATCTCCGCTTGCACCGCACCGCACCTCGCCCGGCCCCGCTCCTCCCCTCTCCCCGCTAGCCCCTCCCCCGCCATCCACGCCCCTCCCCTCCTCCCGCGAACCACACCACGCCCCCACCTCATTGCGCCGCGCCCTTCACTTTGCTTTGCTTTCGCGGGGCCGCCGAGGTCGTTAACACTGAGAGATCGCCTTTCTCACGTGGCTCCGCCCGCTTTGCACTGATCAACAAGCAACTTGTTGCTGTCAAAGACAACTCTCGACACTATCTTACATATTTGTTTTTTTACTTAGCTAAGTTCAATGGGGATGTTTGTATCTACTTTGCACATTATTGGCTCAATGTATCAAACACGTGGATATTTCGAATTTTGTACAAAAATACAGGTGTAGTCTATTCTGAACGAAAGATTCAAGCAAAAACATCCGGAATTTCTTTGCATTCAAAAAACAAAATTAATATCCCTTCAACTTCAACGGTTGTCAAGCACATTGTGTAGGCAACATTTTTGACGCTGGAACAAATAATGATTGGCGTGATGGTTCGTCAAAGCCTTTCACTACTCTTTAACGTGTTAAAAACAGCTCTGCGGCTTTCTAACAACAGCTCTTGCTCGCGCATTGCAAGTCTACAGCCGCACTTCCTCACGGGCGGGCGTAGGGTACTCCTTTTTCACGCAGGCCGCCGACCGCTCGGTAACTAACAGTAGCAGAGCGATTGACACGGCTGTTTGTCATAGTCTTTCATCGCTTTTCAACACACTGAAAAGAGCTCGGCGTACTCCCAGCAGCAGAACGTGGCCGCATGTTGATAAAGTTACTGCCTGGCAACTTCATGGTGTTGCGTAGGATATTTCTTTCGCTACGTGCTTCTAGCAGTAGGCAACAAATAGCTCGGAGAGGTTAACTGACTCAAAGGTAAAGAAAGAATTGAAGACCTCGGGGCTATAACATGCTATGCCACAGTACGTAAGTTTTGAGAAAACGAAGAGTAAAGGTTTAGACATTGCATTCTACACATCGGGATAAAGAACATTCATTTATGAGTTACTCTGCCATCTTGCCGCGAATCTTTCAAATAAAAAAGCATCTAGAAACATCTATGGGGCGTTGAAATACACTAATATTTCAATTTCATCAGAAATGGGGCAATAGCATGCTAGGTCACAAGGCCTTCAATTGATTTCACATGAATAACATGAAATGATTGGGATGGTGTTTTGCTATTATTCTTCACCACTCACTCTGTAAACAACTCTCTACGCTCCAAACAGTAGCTCTCGAGAACGTATTGCGAAGCTACGACGCTATCCTACATATGTAGTTATAGGGTAATTCGTTTCCTCATACGCCGCCGGCCGCTGGGCAGCGAACAGTAGCAGCCGGGGCCCGTTCGCATTCCTCTGTAGAAACTGCATAGCGGCCGCTCATTAGGGCTCCTTCGGAGAAACCCCTTCCGGCGACGTCTCGTCCGCGCACAATGGAATCGTTAACGCGGAGAGACGCAGCGGCGTGCGACCGAACGGCGACGCGACGCGACGCGATGTGACGCGATGCGACACGATCCGACACGATGCGACGCGACGCGATCCGACGCGATGCGACACGATCCGATGCGACACGACCCGATGCGACGCAATCCAACGCGATTCGATGCGATGCGACGCGATCCGACGCGATGCGACGCGACGCGATCCGACGCGATCTGACGCAATGCAACGCGACGCTATGCGACAACCCCGTCTCTGCTCGCGTACACGTCTCCCAACCGCCTCCAGTCCTTCTGTTACAGCCAGGACCAGACTTGGGATCGAGAACAAAATTGTGCTGAGGCCCTTCTGCAAAAACAGTTTCTCCACATTTCCTTAAAAAGCACTAATTATAATATGTGTGTATTTGACATTTTAGGCCTTTTGTCTATCCTTGTCAGCCAGCTGTCTCTCTTATGTCTAGGCCTAGTTTAATTTCCAAGGAGGATAAGAGCGAGGATAAGAAACACATGTGACAAACATGTATTCCTTTCACCGTTAACTATCAGAATCCGCCTGCGTGAGCTTCTCTTCGTCACACACGATTTTAGAGCCACGCTACAACTCAATTTGGATTCCGACCGGGAATCGAAACTAGGATTGCACTATGAAAAGCTAGTATGCTGCCCTTGAGCCACTTTAAGGGGCCCTAATTATAATACAAATTTGTAAAAGTACAAAATGAAAATAAACAAATTGCTAATAGAATTGAACCTATTTACTAGAAGTTCTATATTTTTTATTTAAATAAGTCTTAATTTTTTATCTGCAATCACATTATAATTAATTAAATATTTATTTTTAATATAAAGTTTTAGGCAGAACAATCTGATTAACAGTTATTCCACAAACAAAAAAATTATATTTCTTTCAAATATTTTATGTTTTGTTTTCGAGACGCGCGGCACCTCATGAATGGAGGGTTCTAAGCAACTGCTACGTTGCTTGTAGGTAAATTCTGCCCTGTTATCAGGACTTTCTGTCTCCGCCCATGCTTCCTGCTAACTTCTCCGATCTCTCTATCAAGATCCATGCACCATCTATCTTGGTAGAGCATTTTATCTACCTGCTTCCTTCGCCATGCACTTCCCTCTACCCTCTAGTTACTTTTTATTTACCCCTTTACCTCGTGGAGGGAGGTGGTCCTATCTCCATCTCCACACGACTCGCCTCATAGTACTTCCACTCAACTCTTATCGCTTTACACCTACTTCCATTTCCCTTCATTAGCCTGCTCCTAACTTTGCCCACAACCATCTCCCTACAATTCTACCACTCTGCTAACTCATTAACATCCAAGCACCTTCACTTAGTTTCATTCATCTGTACAATCGACCGTTCTATTTCAAATTACTCACTATTTAATTTCCAAAATTGGACATTTTTACTTTTCCTTCCAATGCTCCGCACACATGCCAGAAATACGATCTAATCCAAAGATGGTTAACATTGATGCAGGCAGGGATGATACAGATTCAGTTTTGTTCCCGAAATGTGATGTCTGTCCAGATGGAAAGATGTGTCACACACAGCGCTATCAGACTAGAAGCTCATGAGCTGAAACTTGGCAAATATGTTAGGAGTAAGATCTAATTCAGTCGTAACACGAAGGGGAGGAAAAGTTTTTAGTATGCCACGCATTTCCACTAATTTAGTTTATTTTGGTAAATAGTTTATTTTATTCATTTAGAAAGTTCAGATTTGTTTACACAGAAATTGTATCAGATTTTCTGTGAGACAATAATGCTGCACGTGCAGAAGCTTGTTAGTGTCTTTATTGTTCAAATTAACTAGCTAATAACCTTCGTAAATACCAAATTGTGGTGAACAAAGTTGTAAAGCAAACTTTCATAACGGAAATAACATTTAAAATATTTTCATAAAGATTCCAAAAGTGGGTTACACAGAATTCCATCAATTCAAACGGTAATTAAGAAACTGGTAATTTCAGTTTCATGACGTAGTTTTCGTACTTTATCTTACCGTTCTAATAACTTAATGCACGCCGGTAATTTCCTTATAAGAGTTCCATCTGGAATAGCATTTAATTGCGTAACGGCTCAACGTTTAAAGAAAGAGCATTTAGTGCGTTTTTAATTCAAAAAAATGCGATTGTGAATTACAGAACATGCTATTCGTGAACGTCACTGGAATAAGTATAATCAACTGTTATTTGACTCAGCGATTTAGAAATTAATAATTTTAAAACACTTCAATTTTCTCACAAAATGACATCAGCTAAGGCACTGAAAATCACCCATTCTACTTCTTAGACAAAATTCCTAAGAACAAATAGAATCTTTTGAAAATTCACTTAGAGAACACATTTACACTGTGCGTGACAGTTTGCAACTTATGCGGCTAGATTCTAGAATCCATATCCAAAATCAATGAAAAAGGTTTATGGAAGGAAATATATCCTCACAAGTACACATCGTCCAAAAAAAAAGAAAAACAAGCAAACAAGGGAGTCAATGAGTCCTGAACTTTCGAGGGAAGTATCACAATAAGATCACGATGGTCGAAATAAAGACCAATAAAGATCACGACGATCGAAACGTCACGATCACAGCCTTCGACACGGAGGCGCCCCATCAGCCAAGACCGTTCACATCCTCCAGGTGTTTTTCACAGAAAAGCCTCTGTCGATCCACAAAGCTAATTCCAATTGGTTTTAATACACCAATGAATTCATTATTTAAGAGGCACGACAAGTCGTTTTGTAAGAGAATAGCAGTCCTTCACCTCCTACGAATGAATTTAAAATGTGACGGAATGGATCCCGTTGATTTTTGTGACAGAAAATCAAGCGGTGACTGTATTCTCATTTGGTATTTTGGCATCTGCATAAGTAGACCTGGCTGATTTTAATGTGTTGAGACGAGTCTTTCCAAAAGCGGCTAACACTAACATCTTATTCAGGTGAACTACGTAACAGCAAACAAAAAATAGTTCTCCTGACGCTCGTTATGAGCGGGAGTGGGGCGCCACTGTTGACCCGCAGGTCCACCGGGCGAGCGGCCACGGCACGCGCTAACGGTGCGCGTGAAGGCGCCGGCCACCGCGGCGTGTGGCGCGTGTTAGCCACGCGTATATATTCCGCTAGCTGCCTCCGCATTATCGCACCGCGCGGCGCTTTAATAACGGCTCTTAATGTATCTGCTAATCTCCTCACCCCCTTTTTTTTCGCTTCTTTTTTCTCTCTCTCTCTCTCGCTAATTTCTCATTCTGTTAAACTGTTATTCTCCTTTCCGGAGGACTTACTCGCTTGATGGAAACGTGACCAATCTGTCGACGCTGTACTTCTGTGTTAGTTTTCTGGTAGATAACTGCGAATAATTGCTCCAGAATGAGAGAGCCTTCAAAAAAGTTCTCATTAGAGAATGCATGCCAGACACACGAAGGAAACTAATTTAATTGGATTGTTGGTCATTAATCAGTACATTTGACGTAAAAAATCTGGGATTATTGAGAAATGAATAAAGTTTTTAAAAACCGTGTCTACAACTAAAAACATTGTTAAATCATATTCTTGGCGTAGGCATTATGCTAAGTTTTTTACGTCATATAAATGTGAGATATGAGTTAAGCAAACGACTACCTACGAGCATACTGTAATAATAGCAAATGACAGAGCAAAACATTAACCTAGAATTTCAAAAGTATACTACTACAATTTGTTACGGGCGCTATTTCTTTACTTCATGTGACCTCACCAAATTCAGAACTACCAACCCAAAACGAAAGCCCAATAATCAGGAATAACTTCTTGAAGAATCAAAATGAAGTCCCTAGAAGGATGTTGCATAAGATGCTCTGATAGCCAAATTGTCGATTCGAGTGGCTTCTAATCCACTTCGAAAATCTGCAGTGTTTACCGCGTCAGCACGAAGCCCTTGTGACGCAGCATTTCCTTCAAGGTGGAAGCAGCTCAGCTGAACTCTTGTCGGCCCCTGTCTCACGCCAAGACCTTCTCCAGCGTTGAAGCCCACATCCGACTCCTCGATTCTTCTCTAATACCATCACCAATTATGACAATGTTCACTGATTATCATGAAAGTTGAAGAACCGCATTGTTCACTACAATCTCGGCTACCGTGTTGTTACCCTTAGGGATCTTGTTAATATTCGTGTGATTGCTTCGCCATTTTCATGTTGTCATTAATACCATCACATCTCTCTCACCTATTATACCGAGGGGTATCTATGGAATTTATTTGAGGAATCATGATCCTGGTAGAAGATTGTTTTTACATCGTAACATCTCAATACTTAAAAACTTCATTTTCTGTTCTGGTAATATTTTCCTTGCATATTCCTTATTACGTCATAAAATTAGATAATTCAGGGCAGGAAGCATTTTGGTACGTTTGGTGAATGGTAATCGATAGAGTGAAAAACCACGTAGGTGACTCATATTTGTCCCAATCGACCCTGCCTTCTTACATGTAGTAATGAGCACAATGATGGCATTAATATGGGTAGTAATATCCGCCCACTAGATTGCACGAACGTCGTAAAAATTCTATTGCCTGTCAAAACTTTTCACCCATCACGTTTCAACCAGTTGTCTATTGATTGGAATTTTGGGGGCCTTCCACTGCAAATACCATTTAAGACCATGATGATGCAATAAGATGAAAATATGTCAAAACGAGAGATGATAGACTAATGATGGAATGACAGGCAGGGATATCCAAAAGCTCTGATAAAACCGCTTGCGGAGTTTTGAGAGCCTTGCGCTACAAATGCCATTGAGGCCTACGTGTGACGATAATATGCCTGAGACGAATGACGATAGAGAAATGATGGAATGGGTAACAGTAGAAACCCGAGAACACCTGCTGAGAGCTCCCGTAATTTTTACATAGGTTGGTCTGGGTTGCAACCTTGCCCTGACTGAGAAAAGGCAAATTATTCGTATATTGGTCTTAAATCCAACCCGACTCCCAGCGAGAAAAGACGAGTGCTTTAGCCACGGCTTCGATCGAGTTTGAACCCGAGGACTTGGGTATAACAGTCCGTTACGCTAACTGCTATACCATCGACGCCGCAAATGGTCAAAATTTTGCTGGTTAATTAAGACGCGTTTTCGGGCGCTGCTATGATCATTAGTCCCGTACGTATAGTGCATATTTCATCCCAGGAAATGGAGCCCTTCACCACTGGATTGCGAGATCCAGCGGTGATATACACGCGAATTTGCGAGGTTTTCCCCATCCAGGTATCCCCCACCAGCTGGGTCCCGCCTCAGGCGGGGCAAGCATTACTCCAAAAGCCTCCAATTCCACCCAGACATCGTCCGTTTCCATCGTCATTACCATGGCCGCCGCCCGCCGGCCCATCCGGCCTCGCCGCCTTGACATTGCCCGCGGAGCGGCGCGGCGCGGCGCGGCGCGGGGCGGGGCGGGGCGGGGCGGGGCGGGGCGGGGCGGGGCGGGGCGGGGCGGCGCGGTGTCACGCGTCACTGGGCCGCGTGCCGCTGTCGAAGGCCAAGGTCACTCTTCACCACTCCGCCCCCGCTTGACACGGCTTTCCGCTCTCGTTTTCTGCGGTTTCTCCCCCGCGACCGGGAAATTGCCTGTCACCCGCGGGGGCTTCGCTCGCGCCGCCCGCGACGCGCTCTTGCCACGCCAACGAGTTTCTGGGATCAGCGCTTGACACTCGCCGAGAGCGCACGTGAAGGCTTGTTAAAGAGTAATTTACTGGTGCTCCCACAGCGACTACGCTCAATGTTTTTTACACATTTTGTTCAATTTTCATGCATATTGAACTGAATTGATGCCTTATTTTCTGTGGCGAGACTCAGGCCATGAGGCCTGCTCTTCCGTCTTACCACACAAAGTCTGCTACGCTCCTGTCACCAACTAGCGGAAAGTGGTATTACTTGGGAGACGAAACAGGTGATTTGAATTTTGCTCAGATGCTTCATTTAGGTTTGAGGATGTTTTACATGCAGTAAATCTACTAACAAGGGACAGCTGGCTTTACTTCCCCTCCGAAGGAAGTAAGAAGGAGTTTTTGCCCTTAAATCGGGTTTGAACCCGCTAACTTGGGTATAACAGTCCGTTACGCTAACCGCTACACCATCAATGTCGAAATCTTGCTGGTTGATAGATTAAGTCGTGTTTCCAGGCGCGTCAACTGCTATGATCATTAGTCCCGTACGAGTAGATCATTAGTCCCGTACGTTTCATCCCAGGAAATGAAGTCCTTCACCGCTGAATTGTGAGATCCGGCGGTGATATACACGCCGATTTGCAAGATTTTTTCCCGCTCCAGCCGGGGCAAGCTCTGATCTCCCGACATATGTGGTAATGTAGTGCATGGAAGTGGGTGCGTGTGTGTGTTTGTGTGTGTGTGTGTGTGTGTGTGTAAGTAAGGGGTCAGGAAATGACAAGGACGAGGATGGGAAGATCGCGTGCGGTCCGTGTGCGGCCTGTTGCTTCCATTAGTTATCTTACCAGCAATGGAACTTGTTCGTGTTTCCATTGGGCTGACGTGATTCTTTTCTACACAATTTAATATCTAGCATGATCCTAAAGAATTAATTTCTATTTTATCACACGTTAGTGTCATGGATTGTCTAAATGTTGGCAAGATTCGTGATTTGCAAGAAATTTATCTCTTGAAGAGTTCGTTATTTTTCCTCAATTACGTTTTAAACACCTGGACTCGGATGCATAGACATACAAAACATTTTTATCGCCGCTATTTGTAAATGTTAACTTTTTTAATGCACGCAATTCTCTAGATAATTCTTGTTTTTCTTCGGTGGCTCTCGTCTTTATTTTTTCTGAGAGAAAGCATTAACCGAATTCTGCTGAGATTATCTAAGTACTTAACACCTTTATGCCAGTTGATTTTATTAAAGCTATTAAAAGCCTCTTTAGAGGGTTTTTAAAAAGGTGAAGATAGCACCATTAGCTCTAGAAAAGTAGCTGTACAATTTTACCGCCAGAAAATAAAAATTTTAAAAATTGCTATTATGATCAAAATAAAAAAAGATTATGACTTCCTCTATAAGCAACTTATTTGAACGTTTTCGTAGCCATCATTGGTAAATTTCTACTGTGTATGAATTAGCAAAGAATAAAAAATTGAAATATTAGCAAAAACAACAGACTAAGGAGATCTAAGGGAGTGTCTTCTCTCTGACCAGTCACGAGGACGTTCAAAGGCTGTACAATTGTATACATTTTCACATGTCTAAAAATTAATAATGTTACGACCGGAACTGCATTAATGATCTTTCTTGAAAGCACAGATTAAGATCTACGGTTTACTCATGGTGCTTCTCATTACTTACGGTGAAGGTCTCTTCTGCTGCATTGGAGTCCATGTTATATTTCTAGGTCAAGAGAGAGTTCATAGTAATAGTGTGGTGAGAAGTTCACAGTGCGAACTCGTAAAAAAGAAATAAGAACATCAGAGAAAGAAGTTTCTTGGCCCACTTTTAAGTCTTCGTAAGAAATTTCACATAATACACGCAGAAAATTTTTTAAAAAGCCAGAGATCAATCATTAAATACCCTACAACTATGAATAAAGAAATTAATGAATAAAGAAAAGTCTTACTGTATGCACATAACGCCAAACAAGTAAAACTTAAATATTTTCTTCAATACACATGTCTATATTCTTAAAATTAACTTGTGGTAAGGATTATTGCACAATATTAATGTTAGTAATATCGAAACCCTTAATATTATTGTTAACACAATTAAGGTGTTAGAATAAATCTTACTAATATAACAGAAATGAAAATCGAGAATTGTCACATAACTTCATCAAAACAACAAAATAGAAACGTTACCACGTACGGTTTTACACTCATTGTTCCACACACTTTAAGAAACACACAACAATAAACCATTTCATCTGATTACTTTGGATGAAAATAGAGTTAAAGGAATGCATTATTTGCTATTACGTGGATGAAACCTACTATGTTAAATTGAATAATTTTAATATAATATAATAATATGAGAAAAATTCTCTATTTCAGTAGCCAAATATAACTTTTTTATTTATTCTAACAGGGCAAAAAACTGACAATTTCCTTCCCTCGGTATCTCACCAATTCATTCTGTAAAATTATTGAAAAATATTGTAAGTGTAAAATATATACCCGAGATTATTGAACAAGATATACTTTCATCAGACACGCAACAACCAGTCCATGTGGCATTTGTCCCAATTACTACCAGGCTTCTTTGAATTAGTAACGGCGTCATTCTTTTTGCAATGTCATGTGAGAAGTATCGACTGGTGGATTAATCGATGCGGTCGCGTAGCCTGTTAATATATTGCTTTGATGCAAAGAGAAAGGTGCAATATACATGAACTCCCAACTTTGCAATCAATACACATTCACAATATACTCACACACGGGCCCTGAAAGAGAGCGTAATTTATTTTATAAACGTTATGAGAGGGAGACACAATTGTAGTTATTACGGTAGTGCCACAATGCAACTGCACATTAACCGTCATGACTCCAGAACTTGGTTTCTATAGAAATTCATTGGAAAGGAGCCTTTATTCGAGAACCCACATATTACGGGCATAGACAGCGCCATTGGCACTCTACACGTGACGCAAATGAAATAGGTGAAATGAGAAAATAGATAACGCCATAATTCTCCATCTGTAAAGAATTTTACACACAAAACTGTTATTCATCCACATGATCAGTTCGTACTACGCTACGATTTTAGTCGCCACTGACTGGCGGCAAATCCGGTTCTCTGCGGACTATCCTAAAATCCATCCGTCCTCTTAGCACAGTGTCTACTTTTTGCATTATAAACGTCTTTGAAATTGGCCCTTAGAGGGAGGTCTCTTGTTAAAAGATGTAACGGAAACAAGTTATTAACATCATTTATTTATATGCAAACGTAATACCTGCGTGGTGGACTCTAGTTTTGTCTTTTGAGCCACATGTAGCTCAGCAGCGAATCCACAATAACCCGAGGGAGCTTCAGGCACTTCAGTGACGTCAATCGATGCCTTGAATCACTTCAGTGTGTTTCAATAGATAAACCATATGTTGAGAGTGTGAGGTTTATAATGCATGATTTAATTATTGTAATTGTGTTATTAATTGTTGTAATTATTATAAATGTTTATATTGTATGAATTAATTAATGTAAATTGTTTATTTCCTTACGTTATTTCTGAAACTTAGAACCTAAGAACGAAAAAAATCCTTCATACGCCTTCCTTCGGAGGGGAAGTAAAGCCGGCTGCCTCATGTTAGTAGATTTACTGCATGTAAAACATTCTCAAGCCTAAATGACGCCTCTAAGCTACATTCAAAATCGTCTGTTTCGGAGGAATCGTCGGTTTCGCCCAAGGAATACCTTCTTTCTCTGCTAGTTGGTGAAAGGAATGTAAAGAAATTTGCAAAAGCAGGCCTCATGCCTGAGTCTCGCCACGTAAAATAAAGCAATTCAATTCAATACTACACCACGCAAAAGAAGGTCCACGTACTATCCTGCTGTCTTCGATTTTGACAGACATCATCCGAGAAGTATCGACGCGCGACCTAATCGACGCGATCATTTGCGTCGCGGATATTGCGGAGGCCACGAGTGGGCCACGCGCGCGCGCGTGCACTCGTCCTATCGACCTCCTCCGCCGCCCCGCGTGCGCGCCGCGCGTGTGTTGGCGCCGTCTCCTAGCAACTGCGGGCGCCGCCGGCGCGGCGCGGCGCGGCGCTGCCGCCCATCTATCAACGCGCACCGACGCCCACCGCCCACTGCGACACTCCGACGCCGCGGCACGGGCCGGCACAGTGGGCGAGCGGACAACGCAGAAAGCAGCCAATGCAACAGGCCGCAGTGGTTGCGGCTCTGTTCGGTGGTTCTCTCTCTTTGCAAGCACAAAGTTGTGGTAGTAGTAATATTAGTAATGATGATGAAGATGATAATAATAATAATAATAATAATAATAATAATAATAATAAAACAAGAAGAACTTGGCTAAACTCTCAGGTTATTCAAAAGACTGGGAGGTAGAAGCCGTTTCTGTATTGTTAACAGCCCGTATTTTGCTTTTTGTAGAGGAACTGACAGTCGCAAGATCTGTTCTTTAGGAAGCTATTTGCAACCTAGAGTAGATTTTATATTCAATCGACTCATAACATCTTCCGTCGTGAAGTAGAGGAATAATAATAATCGTAATAATGTGCATATTTGACATTTTATGGTCGGATTAATCCAATTATTGCCAATAATAATTATTATTATAACAATAACAATAATAATAACAAAAACAACTAGGCTAGTTGAAACTATGAAATCGTTCACACATTTTTTAAATAGAAGCCGCAATGAGAATGTATGATGTTGTTGAGTATGAAGAGCTCTCAAACCTTGAAACCCAGAGGAGAAAACATCAGAAAAAACGTTAGCAACAAAACGAATAATACATGCATAAAAATTCCAATTTGTGGAAAGGTTCTTTGAAAAAACCATAATATTATAAGTATATAACTTTCAAATCAATTACATTCTTCAATGTGTCAATTGTGAACAGCAAATTTGAAGCCTCACTATTACATTTCAATTGCTATAATTCGTGCTATTCTTTTGTTCGCCAACAGGTATTATCAGTATCCAACGTTTAGTTACTTATTTTTATGATCTTGTTTCGTAATTATTTTCTTTTTCTATTTACAAGTTTACGATAAATTTCTGAGAAGTAAAACAAATAAATAATAACTTTTTTTAAAACAGAGCAAACAAAAAAAGATAATTATCAGAAGAAATATTTGAATTAAATATAACACAGCATCTCAATCAATTGAAATCGCAGAGAAACCTTCCCTTTTTGTAAGGTTGCTCGTTGCACGAGCATAAGAAAAATCTTCTGCAAGTTTTATGAGTAAGGATAATAGCACAACAGTCTTCGTTCAACAGTCATGGAATGAGGATGTAAAACGCGATGTAGCATGACTTTTCTATTCAACGATATTGATTTTTTGAATAAGTCATGCAATAATAATTAGATACTAAAACACTTTGTGTGCACCTATTTTTCAGAGCACGAAACTGTATGTTGATGACCTTCACAATGAATATTTATATATTAATACTGCACCTTGCTTTAAATTTGCATGTCAACCCACAACCTTTGTTTTCAGGAAACGAAATCTCTCGCAAGTGCTAAGATGTATTGTCTTTCATCATATAATCGGAAGGTGGAAACGGACGACGAACATATTGGTCACAATAAAAAGAAAATTCTGTACTTCTGGTATCTCCAATTTAACATTACATTTAGATTGTAATAATTACCGTTATTACTCACTATCAATCAGTATTCGGGCACTGCAATGTTACAAAACCTTTTACAACAAAAATGTGAAACAAATTACATAGAGAGACATTCTTACTGAAGGCGAGAATGAGAAATCTACTTACTCCTTTTTTCAATGCACCAAATAAGCATTCTCGTGACGAAGATATACAGAATAACAAAACAAACCACCTGCCATGATCCGAACCCATTATCTCCCCAACACGAATAAAAGCCTTCCTACTCGCTCCACGGTCTGGACTATCGCCCATGCATTATTAATCGGGGTGACCTTGAGTAGCGATTTTGCCCGAGCGGAGCGTCCTTGAACCCTCTGTGCTTGGGTCGCGTGTTCACGGGGGCATTACTCACGGTATGCAAAGCGGGGGGCGCGTCCCCCACGCCTCGCCGTGCATTCCGCCCGCCCACCGGCATCGGGGCCGACGACGCGTCTTGACTTCGCCCCGCCTCGCTCCGCCCCGCCCCACCCCGCTCCGCTCTCCCTGCTCGCTCCGTTCTGCCCTGCTCGCTCCACTCTACCCTGCTCGCTCCGCTCTGCCCTGCTCGCTCCGCTCTGCCCTGCTCGCTCCGTTCTGCCCTGCTCGCTCCGCTCTGCCCTGCTCGCACCGCTCTGCCTTACTCGCTCCGCTCTGCCTTACTTGCTCCGCTCTGCCCTGCTCGCTCCGCTCTGCCCTGCTCGCTCCGCTCTGCCCTGCTCGCTCCACTCTGCCCTGCTCGCTCCGCTCTGTCCTGCACGCTCTGCTCTGCCCTGCTCGCTCCGCTCGCCCTGCTCGCTACGCTCTGCCCTGCTCGCTCCGCTCTGCCCTATCCGATCCGCTCTGCCCTGCCCGATCTGCTCCGCTCTGCCCCTCTCCGCTCTGCGGCGATCCGTTCTGCCCCGCTCCGCTCTGCCCCGCTCCGCTCTGCCCCGCTCCGCTCTGCCCCGCTCCGCTCTGCCCCGCTCCGCCCCGCCCCTCACTACTCCTCCACACACCGCTCCGCTCTTTACGAACCGCCTCGCTCTGCTCCATCCCTCTCACTCCGCCATACTCCACTCCGACTCGGTGACCCTCGTTCTAGCCCGCTCGTCCTCGGTCCGTCCCGATCAAACCTGCTCCGCTCCTCTCTGGCCTGCTCCGCTCCACCACACTCCACTCCGCTCTGCCCCGCTCCGCCACGCCTCGATCCACAATGCTTCGCGCGATACCGTCCCACCCACCTCCTGTCCTCCGCCCCGCCCTGCCCCGCCCTGTCCCGCCTCGCGGCGTCCCACGCACGCGACCTCTACCAAGGGGGCGTGGCGGGGCGCACGTGGGCCCGGACACAGTTCCTCCCGGGACAGCTACTGCAGCGCCTCACGTTGGAGGCGTGGCTGAAATCGAGACGCATTCCATCAGCTGCAGACGGCACGAATGCATAGAACTGGGTGTATTATACAAAACATGGGTCCTTTCGATAACACATGGTGACACGAGTGTTCGATTTATAATACGTTTTCCTGAAACACAAATCTGTTTTAAGGATTCATATCAAAAATCTGACAGAATAGACGACATCTCTGAAATACGAGGGAAAGTGATAGGGGAAAGGGTATGGGGGATGAGGAGAATCAACAAGGAATAAGGAAATAGATGCTGGATAGAGAGACAGAGACAGAGCAATCGAGACACAGCAGAGAGGAAGAGATGAAGGGAGAGAGTGAGAGATTAGAGAGAGGCGAGAGAGAGTCCGAGAGAGAAGACAGAGTAGTAAAGAGAGAAAAAGAGTGACGAGAGAAATATGGAGGAAGAGCGAGAGGGAGGGAGCGAAACGGAGGGAGAGAGAGAGAAGCAAATAGGGGCGGAGACGGCCGACTGGAGAGAGTCATAAAGAAGCTAGATGCACATGTAGACTGGCTCATATGCAAAGCCAATCACAGAGCAGATGGCACAAGAGTAATCAAATTTCAAAACCAATCACAGTGCACTGAGCAAACTGAGTATCCCAACGCTTTCCACTAGATGTTCTCCTGTTCATTGTGAGGACTACATCCGTTAGACGATCGTCCGATAGAACGCGCAGATTGTCCCTCAACAAAGTGATGAAAGGCTTTGGTCGGAAATGCGTCGCAGTCAATTCCTCAATTTGCACAGAGGATGTGAGTCCGGATGCAGAGTAATCAGAAAACTATTAGAGGAGGGAACTTAAAAGATTGACCTGGAATTCTGGTCCATCTCACATACGAGTACTAGTGGAACATACAAGGAGGAACATACAAGTAATGAGAGCAAACAATAAATGTATTTCCGCTCTACAGAACTCAGTTTTACAGAATCGTGGTGCTAATTTAAAAACATTATAGACATTTAAATGTGCGTCCTTCTACTTAAAATGTCTTAACTTCTCCCATTTAAGTATGCTGCAATAGGTAAGACTGTCAGATTTCAATGACAGATGCGCAAATTAGAGAAAATTTCCTGTAAAAGATTTGATCGCAAAAGGTCTTTGTTCCGAATTTCTCCGGAAGTGTAAACCACTGAATTATCTTCGTTTCTTCACGATAGCTGGTTAATATTTTTTCTAGGCACATAATGTACTCTGATACTGCGAATTAGGCAGATTTCTGATAACTGCACACTTTGTGATACTGAGCACCTACTTCCGAACAATGAACGACAATATGAATGCATGTTCCAAGGAATTTGTGATACCTCCTTCAGATTTACACAACAGACCGTTCGTAGGCAACGAAATATGGACTTTTTTTGTTATTTTAGGTCGCATTAACATCAAGACCATTAGCGACCATTATTGGGTTTTAACGTTATGTAATGATATGGTGACGACATGATATGACGATGACAGGGAGTGAAAGGACGAACACAAATACAACCATGCCCGAGGCGGGACTCCAACTCGCAATCTTGGGTACGAGATCGCTATGACACTACTGTCTTAACGATCTCGGCCACCGTGGATCGGCGAATTGAAACAGAAGTACTTCATGGTAGTATGTAAGCAGAGAAATATTTTGCAGAGTCATGAATTAATTCATTGAAGAGTAAGTAAAGAAAAAATTAACATTGAACGATTGAACGAATGATTGGACGTAAGCTACTAATGATGACAAAGACAATACTAATTGAGAGATGAGCTTTCACATATGCTGCTACTGTAAATTACCCTCGTATTAATTTGAATTCAGTCCTGCAGAGATGTAAGGCAAACACTTCAAACAGTGCGTCATGGGTCACCTGAATATGGACATTCAAAGGTGACTGACCCCAGCATTGTTCCACGTGAGTGTGATCTTTCAAAAACACTCGGGCGCGGCTAGGTATGAGCGGACAGCAGCAGTGCGTAGGCGAATTGCATGCAGGAGCATTTCGAGGAGTAACCAATTAATAAATTACTGAATTAATTATGTTTATCTGACAAACAGGGTAATGTTGATACATGTTTGAAATTCTTAGGAAATTTCGTGAATACAGAAATATTTCTAGTGATCAATAAAGTAATAGAATTGGAGATTCACAGCAAGCTTTTATTTAGAAATGCAATGCAAGGCAGGTTCCTGCAGCAACACATGTCGATGTTTTTGTTTTTGTTGGCCCTAAATTCCTTAATGTCTGCCTGGATTCTGAACGCAGTCCAAACACTGCGCCATAGGTCTCCCTGCCACAAAGGTGAGTGCTCCCAGGCACGTCCTACGCGGTGGCAAGCTTCCGAAAACGACCCAGCGAGGTGCGGCGAGGTGCGGTGCGGTGCTGTGTGCAGCGGTAGTGGGAGGATGGTGGCGGGCGATGGAGGCTGGCAGTAGCGAGTGGTAGCAGATGATAGGGGGAGTTGCGGTGGTAGTGATTCGTGGTGGCAGTAGTGGCCGGTAGAGGCGGGTAGTGGTGAGTAGCGGCGGGAGGTGGCGGGTGGTGACGGGCAAGGGTAGTGGAAATCGATGACGGACCCATATGGCGGGGGTGGTGGAAGTGAGCGGTGGCGAGTAGTGGTAAAGACGAGACCGGCGGGCGAGTGTGGTGGTGGGCGGCGGGCAGTGGAGGGTGGGGGTGGGCGGTGGGAGATGAGCGCTGGGCAGTGGCAGGTGTGAGGTGTGAAGTGGGAGGTGGGCAGATGGGAGGTGGGAGATGGGAGGTCGAGAGGAAGGCGGCGGGCGGCGGGCGGCGGAGCGGCGCGGAGGGGCGGCCCCGAACAAAGGTCTCGCCGAGGCGGCTGTTTTCGCGCAGAGCGCAGCGCGACCTTCGCGCCCGCCCGCCAGAGGCCGCGGCGCCGCCCGGCCAGCGCTCCCGCCACAGGTTGTTTACCTCCGTCAGGGGCGCGCAGGTAGACGCCCAGCCTCCACCCACACACCTCCCCTCGCCTTCGCCAAACGCTCACGGCACGTTCGCGTTCCGCAAGTCACCGAAATGTAGATGACAGGCGGACTGAGAAAGATGCATGTTGGTTTATTCAGTTGCAGATTAGTGATTATTTAAATATTAATTGATCGGTTGTTCTTTCATTCTTCAGGCTGATTCTAGTCTTTACACTTTACTTCTGAGCAATTACAAATGCATAAATGATAATAGGAATGACAGTATGCGATACATAATGGTTTTCCCTAACCGTCCGTGTATTAAGTGGAATTCTCTCTCAGTGTCGTATTCCCGTGGAGAAGTAGCCGTCTTGTGGTTTGACGGATTGGAATTGAAGAAATCCACAAATTAATCACTCAATCATTAAATGGTTATTACATGGTGTAGAAATGACCTTACTATATTATCGTATGTTTTTACTCATTTTTAAATAGGTTTTTCATTAAATTACCATCTACAGAAATATATGCCAAATATATTTTTTTGTTTTTGCTACAAGTTATATTTTTTACTGTGCTTCTCGTGACAAAATGATGTTCTCTTTTAGAAGAATCATGGTTTTATTATCTAGTTATTTTCTAATATCAATTCGGGGACAAAAAAACACTTCATAATTGCTTTTTTAATTGCCTCATATCGGTATAAGTAATATATTAGCAAGTGGTAATATTGTCAAACATGGTGAAACGAAATCGGATGCATCTTCATTACATGTTTTGCCGTATCAAGATTCAGCAATTGGTGTTACATAAACATGCAAAGAAATGAAAACGGTATCGTCAAAGCTATCGACTACGGACGTAATTCCATAGTTCTCGATGCCCACTGACCGAATAGCTTTAAGACGCAAGCGCTATATATCTCGCGATATGTGTTCCGCGATCAAACATCTGAGGATGCGTGCTGCGGGCGCCGAGACACGCAAAGGTATCGCGTTTTCGCGAGATTTTTGACAGGTCACGAAACGTAGTTTACAACTTCGATCCAAGCTGTCGGAGTCTCGGAAGTATTTCAGCATCTTTCCACTTCCGCGAAAAAAAATGTCACGTATTTTTCTCTGTCCTGTTTCGGGGTTTTACGTTCTTCAGTTTAACGCCTCATAAAAAAGAACACAAATTTTTACTCGACAAGTTTCTGGTTCGGAGTTGACCCAGTAAGGGTATTTCGTAACTTCCATAGAGCTTCTCTGTCGTGAAGATACTACTGATTCTGCAACCGGGCACTCGTCTCGTGCAAATATTTAGACTTGGAGAGTAAATATTAGGAGAAAGGAAGGTACAAGTGAGCTTTCTACCTTTTACATCCAGCAAATACTCGCGAGTCGGAAAGTTGAGAAAAGTGTCAGAGGTGTTCATACTCATTTCTTAGTAAATGTGTAGCCCTACGTGAAGGGTCAAGATACATGACAGCTGTAAGTTCATGGGAGGAAGGATGTTTTTGAGGGAAAGGCAGTGTTGGAACTATACTAGTTTTTTGTTGTTGTATTTTACACCTCATACCCTATTCTGCTCTGTCCTCCATTTTTTCCAATTTCTCTTTTAACTAACCTGTTACAAAAACAGTATCTCAGTAAATCAATAATAAACGAAGTAAAATACATGATTATTTAGATATAACAACAATTACCAATAAAATTAACCCAGATATTTTCACAATAACCAGTCACATCAAATGTCAAATAATCAGATGGCGCAATTCTGTTCAAAATGAACTCCCACCACCTACTTGTTTACATACGCACACGTTTTCCCCTCATTGAATGACGACTTCCCAGAGCAATAGAGTTCCCGTCAGAGTAACCGCATGGCCGGCGGCCAACCGCGCGAGCGGACGCAACGGCCCCAGGCGGTCGTAATACCCCAACCGCCGCGAGCTTCGGCCCCGAGCGCTGACCGTCACATCACGGCCTCCCGGATGCGGGCGCGGCACAGCGCGGCGCGGCGCGGAGCGGCGGTCGATCGGCAGTGCGCGCACGCGTGCGGCGCCGCGTGACCTCCGGCGCCGCGGAGGTCGCCGTGACCGGGTCACGCACGCGTGACGCCGCCAGCCAGCCGCGACTCCGGCGGCGCACTCCCGACGCCTACGACGACACGGAATTGGACGAGAGGTAGAGGCTCGGTGGGAACAGGTGTGCCCAACTATACAGGAGATTATTAGTATAACTGTTGGTATACTGCGATTTTTCTAGGAAGAGCTCTCAAGATAACTCAAATCCCATCTTCGCGATGGAATATGTCACGGCATTTCGCGTCTTTTCTCGGTCTTGCCGGTAGAAGTCGCATGATCGCAAGCACTGCTTCATACGGTCGCGATCGTGCGAAATCTAGCGGAACGACTGTGAATGATACGAAATGCCGTGACATATTCCATCGCGAAGATGGGATTTGAGTTATCTTGAGAGCTCTTCCTACAAAAATCGCAGTATAATGTAGATACTTTTTCAATAAAGAATGAGACACTGATGTTGTCTGGTATTAATGTTGATACCAGACAACATCAGTGTCTCATTCTTTATACAGGAGATACTCTAAGAAGGGCCGATCTGGACGGCCGGGGTGGCTAAGAGCATGGAGCGATTCAGGGCTTCGGTCCGGAAGGTCGCGGGTTCTAGTCCCTCTTGGGCATAGTTATTTGTCCCTTGTATCGCAAGGATGTGTTCTCGCGTTCTGCTGAACCAGATCAGAGGTGCCAGCAAGTGTGTTGATGTGTAGCGTATGGTTGAATATGCATCCCATCGGGACGTGAAGAGTAACCGGTTGTCAGCTAGATAAAAACCCTATCAAAAAGTTTAAGAAAGATCCACTTTGACAGGTCAGGGAAAAAACGTCATGTAGGCGATTACACGGCAAGAGATAGTGATGAAGCCATTTAAAAATGAGCTTACTGTAAACGAACGAAATCACAAAATGATTGCATGGACGGACCTTGCAGTTATATTGTCAGCAATGGCCATGCAGTAAGTGTCAAAGCGGTCCCTTCTTATAGTAATCTCTCTTTACTCGGACCTGCTGAGGAGATTAAGGGAATCCACTGATGTCACTGCAGTATCGCTGTCTGAGAGGTCCTAGGGTTCCAGTTCCGACGAAGGCAGGGTTTTCAACTAGCGAGATAGCTTGGTCGAGTTCGGCCGCTGTCTGGACGAGAAATCTATTAGTCGGCTGCTCAGATCGGAAGGTTTTCAGTGGTTCACAACAGGCCCTCATTCTTAAAACCACTCTGCCTATGACGGCCAATCGATGTTTCCCAACAGGCCATGAATTCTCAGGAATGGAAATGACATTAATTTATTATCTTCAACTTTTATAGTATTCAATCATGATAAAAGCTTCCTTTGGGAAGCCATATTCTTGAAGAACCTTGAAGTTTTTTCACAAGACTACAATTTCTCCGATTGCCTTTGCGATAGACGTAGTAGTTATTTTGAAGATAATGATTCTTCGTCATTGGTTCATACTCTTTCAGATGTTAGGAGTAATTGCTTTTCAGTAAGCTATTATTCACTACAAAACTTACCATTTTTCAATTGGTACAAAGAACGTACTGCATTGAAACGTTTTCTAAAAAAACAAGTTCTTATATGCGCTTTGAAAGGAATGTTTTCGATGGATTCAACCGTCCCATTTCCTGTCCTGGCTCCTACTTTATTTTACTATTCTTTCTTTGGCTCTATCTACACACGGAATACCGCACTGTTTTCTGCAGATGATGACTTTTGGACTCATATAGGGTTGAGGGGCGTCAACCCAACGACCGACCCTGAGGATGTGGAAGAATACTAACCGGATGGGGAAGATACGATCGCGTGCGATCTGTGGCTCGTTGTTAAGGCATCGCTCCATCATCCACTCGGAACTGACCAAAGGAGACCACGAAAACGACCGATCTCAGCAGCCAGTCACAAAGACCTTTGAATCCTACTAACGTCGTATTCATTGCATAATACCTTCGTCGAAACGCATCTCCTCTTTGAACTCCGTACCCATGTTCGTACTTGAATTACCTCCGAGTTTGAATGTCGTCGCTAGCGAGCCGAACAACAAAGGCCCCTCGTGCCAATCACTGATAACGAGCGCCATGTTTCCCTGTTCAATGAAGGCCCCTCCACGGGGCACCGCGCCCGCAGCCTCGCGGCGGGGACGTCGTCGGGGCGTGGGTGGCGGGGGCGGGGCGGTGTGGGGGAGCGGGAGGGGAGCGAAGAGGAAACGAGGGGGGTTGGCGCCGAGGGCGGTGAGGGCGGCGGGACGGCGGAGCGGTGGGAGCAGCTTGCGGGCGGGTGGCGGATGAGTGGCGGACGGGTGGAGGACGGGTGGAGGACGGGTGGAGGACGGGTGGCGGACGGGTGGCGGACGGGTGGCGGACGGTTGGCGGACGGGTGGTGGACGGTTGGCGGACGGTTAGCGGACGGGTGGCGGACGGTTGGCGGGCGGGTGGCGGACGGGTGGAGGACGGGTGGCGGAGGGTGGCAGACGGGTGGCGGAGGGTGGCGGAGGTTGGCGGATGGGTGGCGGACGGATGGCGGACGGATGGCGGACGGGTGGCGGACGGGTGGCGGACGGGTGGCAGACGGGTAGCGGACGGGTGGCGGACGGGTGGCGGACGGTTGACAGAGGGGTGGCGGACGGGTGGCGGACGGGTGGCGGACGGGTGGCGGACGGTTGACAGAGGGGTGGCGGACGGGTGGCGGACGGGTAGCGATGTCGGGGGAAGCGGGGACGTCAGGGACGGCGGGAACGGGCCGGGGGGAGCGGGAGCTGTGGGGGTAGGGAGGGAGGCAGAAGTGGCGGCGGTGGTAGGGGTTCGCGGTTGGGAGCTGTGACGCGTGGGTGCCGGAGCGAGGGCATGTTTTCGCCCCGCGCTGTGTTTAATTAGCATCGCGTCAACAAGGTGCACGAGGTCGCCCACGCAGTTCGCGTCAGTCCAAGGGGAGGACACGTCACGGTATTGAGCTGCAGGGAGTGTACGAGGTTTTTTTAAGGGAGCATCCAGTCGCAGCATAGGATATAGTATGCTTTTGACATAAGTGTAACATCCATTTGTCATTCTACGTTGCTATAGTTTTAGAATTGTAGAGGGAACTTACAAATGGGAAAAAAAGAAGATTCTTTTTTGTAGTTGGTTTGTTGTTCGAGGCGTCTGGGGTACAGTTTTTACTTTCAATTTTTGTTTAAATGGTATATATTTACATTTTTCTTCTGTATTTCTAAATACTCGTTACAATTTCGTTACAATGAAGTTGAAAAATATTCGTATCTCCGCCATTATACTCACTTTATGCCAAAGTTATAAGTTTTTCAATTGTCAAAACTCAG